>SDVV010037998.1:0-10779 GCA_016164225.1 Gammarus roeselii
CTGATAAGGACACTGATAAGGACACTGATAAGGACACTGATAAGGACACTGATAAGGACACTGATAAGGACACGGACAATGACACTGATAAGGACACTTATAAGAACACTGATAAGGAAACTGATAAGGACACTGATAAGAACACTGATAATGACACTGATAAGAACACTGATAATGACACTGATACGGACACTCATAAGGACACTGATAATGACACTGATAAGGACACTGATAAGGACACTGATAAGGACACTGATAAGAACACTGATAAGGAGAACGATAAGGACACTGAAAAGGACACTGATAAGGACACTGATAAGGACACTGAAAAGGACACTGATAAGGACACTGATAAGTACAATGATAATGACACTGATAAGGACACTGATAAGGACCCTGGTAAGGACACTGATAAGACACTGATAAGGACACTGATATGGACACTGATAATGACACTAATAAGAACACTGATAAGGACACTGATAAGAACACTGATAAGGACACTGATAAGGACACTGATAAGGGCACTGATAAGGACACTGATAAGGACACTGATAAGGACACTGATAAGGACACTGATACGGACACTGATAAGGACCTGACCAGGACACTGATAAGTACACTGATAAGGACACTGATAAGGACACTGATAGGGACACTGATAGGGACACTGATAAGGACACTGATAATGACACTGATAAGAACACTGATAAGGACACTGATAGGGACACTGACAATGACACTGATAAGGACACTGATAAGAACACTGATAATGAAACTGATAAGGACACCGATAAGGACACTGATAAGGACACTGATAAGGACACTGATACGGACACTGATACGGACACTGATACGGACACTGATAAGGACACATATAATGACACTGATAAGGACACTGATAAGGACACCGATAAGGACACCGATAAGGACACTGAAAAGGACACTGATAAGGACACTGAAAAGGCCACTGATATAGACACTGATAAGGACACTGATAAGGACACTGATAATGACACCGATAAGGACATCGATAAGGACACTGATAACGATACTGATAAGGAAACTGATAAGGACAATGATAAGGACATTGATAAGGACACTGATAAGGGCATTGATAAGGGCATTGATTAGGACACTGATAAGGACACTGATAAGGAGACTGATAAGGACATTGATAAGGACACTGATAAAGACACTGATGAGGACACTGAAAAAGGCACTGAGATACGGGACTGGAATGGTGACGGAGCACCTAACTGGGGGCCGAGAAGGAAGTAGACAAAAACTGTGAGAAAAGACAAGCACTTAGTGACGAGGCCAGTTATGCTGCGATAGTTATATAGAATAATGTGAATAATAATATCTTTGAATACATTTGCTATTATCTCCAGGGATCGTTTGATATGACCAATATTCCAGTCGACAACATCCCTTCCTCTCCCTCCCCTTCCTTTGGATGAGAGTCTATCAAAGAAATTTTTAGAACTCAAAATGGGGTTAATAAAATTTGCCCACAGAAACATAGTTGTATGTTTCAAGGAGAGTTATTGTGATGGGCCTGTTTGAAAGCTAGTCACAGTCCGAAACGGGTACGTCACCCTCAATTGATGGTTAATTATGTTACACCTTGTGGGGTGACAGAACAAATTTGGGCTGCCTATCACCGTCCATCTCATTCGATCCGCATCCGCATTGGAACCAGTACCCTTACTACTCCCCGTACACCCGTTCCTGCGCACGAAGGTATACCCGTACACTCGCACGTGCGCACGCGCGGCACATACACACAAGAACACCCCCACCCCCCACCCCCACCAGCAAGCCCAAACACCCGCACATCCTCACCCCCGGGAAATGGCACCAATGCTGTGTTGAGTACTACAGTCAAATGAAGCTTTTAACCCGTGTTTGTCTAGTCTTTGAGGTCTTATGTCGTTGTTCGCGGCCATCACTTTGTCCGTCTGTCTGTAACACGTTCAAGACATCATTAAAAATGCTTCGTCAACCATGCAAGGATTTTGATGTCCTTCAGCTCTCATAAGAATATCATACGCAGAGCTTCGCCTTGGCTATTTATAGAAATCTTCTTCGTTTGTCCGAAAACTAGCTCGAACTTAGTGTAACTCCTTACGGTGTAAATATACGTGGGTTACTAAGAGCAAACTGTGAGTAGCATACAATGACACATTCAAGAGACTGGTTGGTGCTCCAAGAAGAACGAGCGCTAGTCTAGTATTTGCAGAATATGATGTTGATTGCCTGAAAGTACAAGCAAAAAAAGTGCACATCCTTCAGGAACGAATTGAAAACTCGAATAATTTCTTCTTAGAGGCAGCATGTAATAGTGAGGGATACGAACTATCCCCACTTAAAGAAAGATGAGACAGAATACTGCTTGTGCAGGAAGATCCCGATATTAATAGGATTGTGTTTGACTCCTAACAGCATATCCAGGTTGTGAGCTCTTTGTATGCGGGTAGATATCTTCAGGCTGGATGCGACCCCGAATATGTTCAATGAAAGGTGGCTTCATTCTAAACCTCTCCAACATTGCTGGTTATGCGCATACTCATATGGGAGACGTACAGAAGCATGCAAAAATTCGTTTATGGTTAGTCTGTAATTGGAAAAAAAAATCGACGTTCCCCACCGGGAATTTATCATCATATAGAATTTTTTTGCGGTACAATGTGTGGACAAAAACTTCTTAATGGATAATATTAATCAAATTTCCGATGAGTTCAAATATAGAGCGGAAATTGGACACTGAAGATTTCACTTGGTTTTAAATCATAAACCAATTTTCGCTCGCTACTGTACATAAGAGGTATTTTAGGCACACTCGTCTCCAACCTAATTTGAAAATTGTCGTGTATTTTAATCTCGATCTGTTTTCACGTGTGTTTTTTATGTGTAATTTTGATCTGTTGGTAGGAATGTTGTTGTTAAGCTTGTTATCTGCTGTAACCATTATTGTTCCGTCGAGTGCTTCAATAAAGACATTGTTATTATTATTAGATATTTTTCTGCGTCTACTTTCAGGTCTAATGTGAGAGATGATTTTATTTCGACGTTGGATGGCTCGAAATGAAAAGAAAAGCTCAAAGCGTCACGTGTTTTCTGTCAAAATTCGCTTTTGTTTTTTCGAAATCCATCTTTGAAAATAGCCCCGTGCATGTGTCATTTGAGAGAAGTTTTCAAAATTTGTAGGCCTCTCTAGAAGTGAATAGATTTAAACCGCTTACTGGCTCGAAAAGAATATTAGCATTATAAGCAGAGCTCTTCATCGGATGTTGCCGAAATTCGTTTGTGTTTTTCCCTAATCGAGTTATGAACAGGTTGGACGATGATTTTTCATAATGCAAAGTCTTCAGCAATTTTTCATTGATCTCGAGGATTCGTAGCTTCTATTGAAGAAAAGTAGATACTCGAAGAATTGTCGACTCTTTTCCCAAATTCGCCTTCATTTTTTCCAAAATCAGTCAAGCACTAAACTCACCCGTAACACTTGTATGAAGGCGATACTTCCAAATGCTAAGTTTTGATCCACATAAAGGTGTGGTTAGGTACTACTGTAATTTATCCTATTCGGATGAGGGCTCACGATTGTGCTTGAGTGTTCTGGTTTTCATTGAATATTGAAAGTTGTAAAAAGTAAGTTTTCAATAGTGGGGGGAAACGTGAAAAAAAATTGCTAGGAAACATCTTCTACAGCTTTCAAGTCATCGTGAATTGCAATGCTTCATTGAAAAGCTCTTGCAGAGACAATGAACATTTTTAAATTCAAATTGCAATTGTTTATGATAGCGATTTTTCCGAAGCACAATTTTTTTCGTAATTTTGTCTCCTCCCACAGTTTTGCAGCTAACATCAGATACGAAACACAATTGAAAGATTTTCATAGTACTTCAGTGTAAATAATTTTAAATAAATAATTCACGAAAACCCTAACGGCGGTCCACTGGGAGCAAATATTTCCATATCTCCTCCTGATGTCCTATCCTAAATTACTTGGCGACGCCCCTGGCTGTTTATCTTGGATTCAATTTAGATACCTGCCGATCTTTGATGAGACTTTGATAGCTGCAGATCTTGGATGAGACTCTGATGACGGTCGCTCCTGGATGAAACTTTGATAGCTGCAGATCTTGGATGAGACTCTGATAACAGTCGATCATGGATTCAGACCAAGAGGGGCTGTTAATCTTGGGATCAGACTCTGAGGGCTGTCGATCTTATGTTCAATTCAGGGGGTTGATAATCTTAGATCAGACTTAGAGTGGCTGCTGACCTTTGATCAGATTCAAAGGGGCTGCCGATTTCTTATAAGACTCAGAGGGGCTGCAGTACTTGGATCAGATTCAGAAGTGCTACCGATATTAGATCAGACTCCAAAGTTTTGACCATCTTAGATCAAACTCCGAAGTTCTGCAGTTCTTCGATCAGACTCAGAAGTTCTGCAGGCTTTTGATCAGACTCGGAAGTTGTGCCGACCTTTTATCAGACTTGGAGGAGCTGCAGATCATGGATCAGATTTGGCTCAATGCCAAAGGCTGATGATATCCCCTCTTCATGTATGCCTGAAACGAGGAGCTGCTGATCATGGATCAGATTCGGCTAACAGCCATGAGCTGATGATATGCCACTCTTCATATATGTCTGAGACGAGGAACTGCAGATCATGGATCAGATTCGGCTCACAGCCAAAAACTGATGATATGCCACTCTTCATGTATGCCTGAGACGAGGAGCTGCTGATCATAGATCAGATTCGGCTAACAGTCATGAGCTGATGATATACCACCCTTCATGTATGCCTGAGACGAGGCGCTGCTGATCATAGATCAGATTCGGCTAACAGTCATGAGCTGATGATATACCACCCTTCATGTATGCCTGAGACGAATAGCTGCTGATCATAGATCAGATTCGGCTAACAGTCATGAGCTGATGATATGCCACTCTTCATGTATGCCTGAGACGAGGAGCTGCTGATCATGGATCAGATTCGGCTCACAGCCAAAGGCTGATGATATGGCACTCTTCATATATGCCTGAAACGAGGAGCCGCTGTTCATGGATCAGATTCGGCTAACAGCCATGAGCTGACGATATGCCACTCTTCATAGATGCCTGAGACGAGGAGCTGCTGATCATGGATTAGATTCGGCTCACAGCCATGGGCTGATGATATGCCACTCTTCATATATGCCTTAGACGATCGCTCCCATTCCAAACATCAGCGTATGAAGAACAGGGAAAGCTTTGAATATAAATTTCTTTTCCTGGTCCAGATGCTTTTTTTGTAGGTTATTATGCTAACAAGAAAGACCGCCGCACCAACTCTCACCTAGGAAAAGAACCGGTCAAAACATACTTTTTGCCCTATTCTTGCAAGGAATTGGGGTGGATGGATTCTTTCTTGGGCTCTCTTATTTTTTTCTGTCTTTTTTTCATGGTGCAAAATTTTGCATTGGGTATTATTATTATATATTGAGGCTGGTTGAGACAAGGTGACTTTGGAAGGGGGGTACTCGGGGGACCGGGGTTTTGGGAACCCGGGGGACTTGGAAGACCAGAAGAATTTGGGGGGACCCACTTGGACCCTTCTGGGGCACTTTGGAATACCCTTGGGACCCTTTGGGACCCTCTTGAGAAACTGTGGGACTTTTTTGAGTCCCCTCTGAGTCCTGGAACCTCTGCTCCCCCCTGTCAAAGCTGTAAAACCCATACTCAGGGGAATATATAAATGTGGTGTGCTTAAGTAGAGAAATTAGTTTGTTACAGTCCACAGCATTGCTGACGCATAGAAGGAGAGCCGCGTCGAGGCTGGTCGAGGTGCGTCGAAATCAGTCGAATCATATTGAGACAAGTTGAGTTGGGTGCGACGAGGCGAGACTGGCCGGACTGATTCGAGACAAACCGAGACGAGGGGACTCGAGGGATCCGGGAGCTCGGGGGACTTGGGTTACCCTCCGGAGCTCATCGGGTTCTTTTGGGACCAAAGGGACCTCTGCCCCCCCTCCCCTACCGCTCCCACCCTTAAATGTTGGAGTAGAAAAATTAGTTATTACAGTCGCCAGGATTACCGGCGCAGAGGGGGAGAGCCACGTCAAGGCTGGTCGAGGTGCGTCGAGATCAGTCGAAACATCTCGAGACAAGTCAAGTTGGGCGCGACGAACCGAGACTGGCCGAAATTAGTCAAGACAAGCCCAAATGAGCTGAGACGAGGGGACTCGAGGGACCCGGGGAGCTCGGGGGACTCTGAGGACTTGGGTTACCCTCCGGGACCTATCGGGCTCATCTTGAACCGGTAGGAACCTCTGCCCCCAACTGATCCCCCTAAACAATATGTATGATGTCAATAATCTGAGCAGTTTTTCAGCCCATGATGAACCTGCCCTTTCTTTCTTCTTCACAATCCACAGTTTAATAAAGGAATGCTAGTGTACTTGTGCGAGAGTTCCTGTTTGTAATTTTGTGAATGTGTTTTTACAGTCCGTGCTCACTCGCACGTACGCGGACCATATGTAATTTCTGTTGTTGACATTTACCGCGTAACTATAAACCTTGTGGTGCGTTGCGGTTGAAGTTGATCTGATCCGTGAAGCCGTAGGCCTTGTACCACTTTCGACGATACTATCTGTGCGCACTGACGTGCGGATATATTACTTTTAAGGTTCTGAGGGGCTGGAGGCGGGGATTCATTTCGTCCGAGTCCTTATCTTACCTGAACAAATAGATTGTACTAAAAATAAACTAGACCCCGTAGCTGTAAACATTGCGTTGCGTTGCTGGCGGAGCTGCCTTTGTCCGTGTATCCGTAAACCTTGTACCAATTTCGACGATACTATATGTGCGCACTGGCGTGTGTACATGTTACTCATAAGGTTCTGAAGGGTTGGAGGCGGGGATTCATTTCGTTTCGTCTGAGTCTTTATCTTACCCGAATGAATAAACTGAACTAAAAACAACTAGACCGCGTAGCTGTAAACATTGTGTTGCGTTACTGTCGGAACTGACTTTGCCCGTGTAGCCTTAAACCGTGTACTAATCTCGACGATGCTACCTGTGCACACTGGCGTGCACACATATCACTCAAGAAGTTCTAAATGATTGAAAACCAAGATCCGTTTCGTCTAAACATTTTTCTTGTGTGCACCAGCGTGCGTCTGACACGATTGAAAATTTAAAAATGTTCTTACTTTGACAACGTTGTTTTTCTCGCATGCCGAGGCGTGCGAGCCTACTGGAATCCATGATTGTCGAGCCCTACGGGGGAGCCTGTTATGACTCATGTTGAGGCTCCGGTGGAAAGGAGGCTTAAGTCAAATCAAATCATGCGAGGAAAGGGTTTATAAAAGAATCGACTTCTGCGTACTTGCTATGATTTCCTCTGGATTTCATTGGCTGAGAAGTGGCTGCCGTATTTATTCGAGACACGCTATGAGCTACAGGCAAATTTGAATCAGAACATTTGCAAGCATGTGCCACAATCTGCCGGAAAAAAGAAGCTGGGAAACCCAAGTACCATGGGATTTGATCACCTATGGGCCTTAACCCATTGAAGCTTGTTGACACCTGCTTCACAAACCAGGGTCTACCCACCTAGCACCTCAAATTTGCCACACCTCTACATCATGGGGTCACCTGTTTCTCAAACCATGGTCTATCCACCTAGCACCTCAAACTTGCTACACCTGTACATCATGGGGTCACCTATTTCTCAAACCATGGTCTACCCACCTATCACCTCAAACTTGCTACACCTGTACATCATGGGGTCACCTGTTTCTCAAACCATGGTCTACCCACCTATCACCTCAAACTTGCTACACTTGTACATCATGGGGTCACCTGTTTCTCAAACCATGGTCTACCCACCTCAAACTTGCTACACCTGTACATCATGGGGTCACCTGTTTCTCAAACCATGGTCTACCCACCCAGCACCTCAATCAAAATCCACATATAGGTACCGTAGCGAGCAAAATTTCGTTAATCTGTAGCCGGAAAAACGAATTCGACATTCCCCACGTGGAATTTTTACTTCATATAAAAATTTCCGTTGAATTCAAATGTAGAGCGTGAAATGGAAATTGCAGATTTCACTTAGTTTAAAATCATAAACGAATTTTCGCTCTCTTCTGCACAACATGTGGTCACCTGTTTCTCAAACCAAATAAAGGAAAGAAAAAGAGGTTAGCTCGGGTTTATACCGTTAAATAATTTCCTTCCAGCGTAATAGCAAGCATTTCGGTTGTCATTCCGTCACGGCTCATAAATTATGTTCATTATCTAGTGAAAGCAAGCATTTCGGTTGTTATTCCGCCACGGTTCATAAATGATGTTCATTATCTAGTGAAAGCAAGCATTTCGGTTGTCATTCCTCCACGGCTCATAAATGATGTTCATTATCTAGTGAGGTGAGTGTTATCCTGCATTCTGTTCCAGTCATAATCACAACGTAAAGAAAGAGGTCGAGGTTATCAACAAATAGCTCCTGCACATTGTGAACACGTGGACCGCATTTGCGTGTTCGCAATCGCAATCTGATGTGACGTTATAAAGGATCAAAGCAAAACAAGGGCATTTATCGTATTGAAGTGTTTACTTGTAAGACGTTGATCATTGGCAAGCGATTGTCATCTGCTTCCCCAGTTTTATCATTTGTACACCAACAAAGTCTACAAGTGACAAGGAAGGGCCAGTTTTGGGTCAGATAAGCTGTTCATTGTGTTGATTTACGTAGTTGAGGCACGTCGCAGTTGGAAGCATTGTTGACAAGACCCATTAATCAAGATAACACCTCGTATCAATGATACATCTCTTGCGAGTCTCGTGTTTCAAGGGATGCATGCGGGAAGAAAATGTTTCATTGATTTGTGATTCTTGAAGCAGTAATGAAGAGAGTAGTTGCTGATGAGGATAACCCAATTAGTACAGATGGGGGTAGAAAGCAAACACTTGTCGGAGTGACAATATTTAACCTAACTGGAAAAAGATATTCTTTCCTGTACTGTACAATTTAAATGAAGAAGAATATTTGTTTTCACTGCTGTTTACTACAGCGGCTGAATACAGTGCTGCTGAGTACACGACAACTGGATACGTTGCAGCGGGATACTCAGCAACCAAGAATGTGCGTAACAATATGGATTCTAGGATCGAATAATGTAACAACAGATAATGTAGTGCCGGGGGGAATGTTGCAACAAAGAATGTTGCACCGAAGGATGTACCAAGTGATAAAGAAGCAACAATTTTTTTCATTATTTGAGAATGTAGCAATGTATAATATAGATGAAATACATTGCAAATTATTAAAATGAGTCACATTTTGGCTTCTTACATTTCAAACTCAAAAAGTTATTGTCGTAGCATGGGTCCTTCTGCCCGATCTGCGTGCAAACTTTCAAGTGCCAAGGCTTCGTCGAATATACACGGATTTTAAATTTTCTGTAGTTCAAAAGAAGTAACTGCCCGCAAAGCTCCACGTCAGCTTTTGCGAAAATTCTAGTTGACATCACACACGCAACAATCTGATGAAACGCAACTGCATTGCGTAAACAGTATTCTTCACTCTAGGGCTGGGAAACATAATTTGGAAATATGCAATATTGTACATTAGACATTGAAAACCATTGTTCTCAATGTCTAAGATATCCCAAGCAGCTTGGCAATGAGGCGGTCACCCGTGGTTAGAATAAGCGCCGCCACCCTCAGCTAGAATAGAGCTGTCGCATAAGGCCTGTATATATAAGCAGTCACACAGAGCTGAAATAAAGCATTGCCACACTTGACTAAATTGAACTCCGTCACAACAAACTAGCATTGCCACTCATTGGTAGATAAAAGCTCTCACGCGTGACTGGAATAAGCACTTCACGTATAACTGTATGTTTTGCTGACGCACAATTCTTGAATAAAGCAGTCACGCGTGACTAGAATAACCATTTCACGTATGACTTGATATGTTGCTGCCACATTATACCAGAATAAAGCAGTCACGCGTGACTAGAATAACCATTTCACGTATGACTTGATATGTTGCTGCCACATTATACCAGAATAAAGCAGTCACGCGTGACTAGAATAACCATTTCACGTATGACTTGATATGTTGCTGCCACATTATACCAGAATAAAGCAGTCACACATGACTAGAATAACCATTTCATGAATGACTTGATACGTTGCTGCCACATTATACCAGAATACAGCAGTCACACGTGACTAGAATAACCATTTCACGTATGACTTGATATGTTGCTGCCACATAATACCAGAATAAAGCAGTCACGCGTGACTAGAATAACCATTTCACGTATGACTTGATATGTTGCTGCCACCTAATACTAGAATAAAGTAGTCGTGCGTGATTAAATGAAGTAATGCCACACGAAGCTTTAATAAAGTAGTCAAACAGAGGCTAGAACTTAGGATAAGCACTGTCACCAATAACTGTATTGAGCACTACTACGGGACTGTAAATGAGTTAGAACAGACACTGAACGCGAATAAACTCGCCTCATGTGACGTACTCCCTCGTTCAATCAAGTTGCTAGAGTAATGCAATTAAGCGGGACTGGAATGCGGTCGTCTCAAGAGGCCACAATAGAAACACCAGTACACATAGTGAGTGCTTGAAGCCTGGAACAGATGGAGAGAATAAGGGCAGCCAGACGAAACTGGAATACAGCAGCCACGCAAAGCTGTAATAAACCATACCGCATGTAGCTTGGCGCGCAAGAACGAGCGCCGTCACCAAACACC
>SDVV010037999.1:0-10778 GCA_016164225.1 Gammarus roeselii
TATATATATGTATATATTAAGTTATGTGTTGGGCATTTCCTAAAAGTTTCGGTAAGCGAATTCAACAATCTTATCATCGTCCACACTCCCAAATCATATGAAAATATGGTGAATGTAAACAAATTAAATCTTATAAAGTTACCATTGTTTTAATACATTAGCAATAAATATAATAGGAACACCGATAGTCTATGAATTGTATGATTTCTTCCTCTGCCCCAGGAGCATCGATTTTGAACAGAAAATACGTTATTTTGAAATGATCATCCATGCATCTGCACTCATCGCCAACCGACATATTTAAATGTCCTCAACCAGATACTGTATTATGACTTATAATTGCATTTTCTTTCTCCAACATAACACGGATGAACGATGTGTTGTAGCCTCAACCGCCTGCTGAATCTTTAGCAAACAGGCGCTCCATTTCAGCCTAGGAGCACACAATCCGGAATGACTGCACAAAAAAAGGTCACATGTTAGCTGGTTGAGCATGAGGATTGTCTTGTCGTAGGCCAGCAACCTACAAAGGATGATATATTGCATATTGTATTCTATACATATCAAATTCTTTTCATTACACTTGCATGACTGAAAGATTGAGTACCTTCCTCTTGATTGAATTATTTGACGTAAATCCATGTTGGTTCAATTTGCAGAATGACGCTTTACTCTCAACTCCATTTCTTCTTTTGTGTCAGAATTTCGTAATTACAAGCATTTTGCGTTCGTTTAAACTATCAAAAAGCACCCGTGATAGATATGCCGGTCATGATGATTTCTGAAGAAACGTGTCATATCTAAAATTCTAAAAAATATCGATTACATTTCGGAAAAGTACCTTAACTACGGCAGTGTTGCAACTACTAATTTACATTAAATGAAATCAATAGTAACTGTCATGTTGATCAAGACCATCCGGTCTGTTCTGCCTTGTGTTCTCAATTCCAGAATCGTAGTTAATTTCAAAACCATGTTATTTGTTCAGGTCTGATTGCCTGTCAGATTTTTTCACGATTTGTCGTTAAGCAATTTATTTCATCCTAACTGGCTCACGAGCCTCGTTGCCAAATGGACAGCCTGTCAAGTCAAGGTTGGAGTCTTTTGTATGTAAGGCAATATAGATGTGCAGTCACCCCATCATGCAGGAGGTATTTCAACTTTGAATGGAATACACGACACAAGCCCAGGGTTAGATAAAGAATTGATCAGTATGCGTTATATTTGAGAAGCCCTGCTTACTCTACTTTCATTGGCATTTAAGTGGCACGGAATGTACTTTTTACTACAGGTCTAAGGTATAGTCATCAAATCCAAGTACATGTATTAAGACCGTCAGGCTCATGCTAAAAAAATCATCTTTTAGTGCCTCGGTAGTCTATTCGGATAGCTTCGCGAGGCAGCAGAACATCATCTTTATCGATTTTAAGATTAACTCTACATGGCACTAGTCCAGCAACTATTTAATCAGCATCAATTTGATAATCAATGGAAAAGTACTACAATCCATCACACAAAGGCACGGAACGATTGAATCATCTATAATCTCAGTGCTTACATTTCTTCTGTCCTGGTGAAGACTCTTCTCACAGCTGTTTGCGCTACGATTCTTATCACCAAGTGTGCTGCAGAGTAAATAGGCTTCCTTTCTCTAATTATCGACTCTACAGTATAGCCGCTATCAGTAAATTGTGTCGGCGTAGCACTTGTTTGCTCATTGGTCCAGTATTTTGTTGAGCCGAGAGTAATCCGTGTGATGTTGGAGACGGAGACAGATTTATAGGTCGAGGTACAATACGTGGTAATGTAATGCATGTAAGATGAACGTAGTTACTCGAGTTTTTCGGGGCAGTGGAAGGGATTATGAAAAAATGATGTAGCTTAATGAAAGCAATTAATAGACTTATCATTGCTCATATTATGACTACCGGGAAGTCATTTTGATAATGGGATCGTTTTCTCATTTTTGATAATAATGAGGCCGCCGTAGCCGAGTGAGGCCGCCGTGGCCGAGTGGTTAGCGTATCCGACTGCAGTGTCAGCCTCTGGTGCTGCATGTCGCGAGTTCGAGCCTCGGCAGGGACACGGCGGTCATGTGGTGGGGAGATTGGGAGCCTCCCCCCTCTTTGTCTGCCTAACTTAGCCACCCCCCTGTCTAGGAGGAAACGGCTGTATGTCTATACAATTAATAATCGAGAAAAAGTATTCGGCTAAACCAGCTCTGTGGCCGTGTGGCTAGCATGTAGGGCTTTCCTCACAATATACTTCCATTGGGTGCTAAGCGTTGTATGTTTGAGCCTACCGGACCCCGAGTAAAACATTCTATCCGGTCTCTTAATTGGTTAGAGGTTAGCCCATA
Source organism: Gammarus roeselii (assembly GCA_016164225.1). Classification (NCBI taxonomy): domain Eukaryota; kingdom Metazoa; phylum Arthropoda; class Malacostraca; order Amphipoda; family Gammaridae; genus Gammarus; species Gammarus roeselii. The sequence goes on from SDVV010037999.1 coordinate 2,360, forward strand.
AACGGGGTGGGTTAATAAAGGCTAACAAGTGGCAGCTACGCTGCATCCCGCAATATAAGCGAAATAATTACAAATTACAAAAAATGTGTATGACTGGTGCAGTGGAATGATAAGATGATCAAATACTATTCTATACGCCCTGTGTTAAGGCTATAACCACACTTATTTCACACTTTTGGGGCTCATTTATCAAATTTCAAAGGACTAGTGCAGAATCAAGTCATGCCACAGTAAATGCTATGGAGGAGACAATTATCTCCCGTACCTGAACCAAAAAGGGGTTAATTCGCTCATCCCTAGTGTGCATATCTTGACGTAGTTAAATTTGGAGTGGTCATCTCAGATGAAAGATTCGTCTTCCTGCACAGTCTGTGAGTTGGTCACGCAGATCCAGGATTCACCGACAAAATGTAAATTGGCATTCATACTGTACGAATAAAGGTAATAATAAAAATACTACGATCAAATCATTTCATTGCTGGTATAAAAAAATCTCCTATTCAGTTCCCAGATGTACACATAAATCTGAGAACAACATTACTACCTCCATTCGCTCATTGAAGGAAAACATGATGTTGTGGTTTAATAAACAAATATGGATTACAGTGAATCTAACGATATAGAACCAAATGCTCCCTCAACGCCATTTATAAACCCACATTTGAAATGTTCTCGCTCTTCCAGTTTGTTATCTTAACACAGAATTTCTATACTGACAAACCTTTACTTTCCACTATAGATTATAAAAACCAGTACGGGAGAGTTACTGATCAAAGAATGCTTGTGCCTTGTATGGATGTTTCATCTCATATTCTCATCATATCAATTATAAAGGCTCCTGCCGAGCCTTCTTGCTCAGTTCCCTCGTCTTCGGGGCGCTTTGATTCCCTCATAAAGCATCCCAAACTTTAAACGCTCAAGAGAAAAATGTCGAATGAATAGGGACTTCATTGAATAAAATCTCTCGAATTTATAGTTGAGATTGAAAAATAAAATATAATGAGTGTAATAACTTCATTACCTTTACATAGCCGAAATATATTTCAAACGATTTTACGTTGAAATAATTACAGTTGGATGCTTGAAGTTGTAATGCGCTCAGAAGAATCCTTTGAACAGATAAAAAGTAGGGCACGTACCATTCATCTGGTTAGACCCATTAAGTTCTTTTGACGACATTTCTGATGAAATGGATCTCAATAGAGCATTTCAAAGGTAAAATTTGGAAGCCTTTTGTGCGGACATGAGTTTCACATGAATTGAAATGAACTGTCAGAATATCTATTCAGTTTGACGGGGAAAACCTGAACATGCAGTTGCATATAAATGTCTTCTTTACTCAAGCGTGCTGTAAAATTAGAAGATCGGTTTCTTACGCAACTTTTAAATGGTTTCACAAAAAGCATCAACATTCATTGTAAAGAAATACTTGGCCTTTCTTGTTTTATTTGAAGTCTCGCATGATACAACCAAATTAAGAGGGGTATTTGCTAAGTAAACGGTCGTGACCTGTGATGATTCTGAAAATGTGTTCAAGTGTTTTATCCATAGATAATCATTCAAAATATTTATGACATTGTAACCTGCAGAAAATAATTCAATTTGACATATTACCTAACTTATGTTGTCTAGGAGCCGGAAATTATTTTCTGACTAACGGTTCAGTTAATTGTGCTACATAAGACGTCGGAGATTCTCGGTGGAGAACGAAGCCTCGTAAAAATCTGAAAAATGCAGAAATATTTCATTTGAAATAAATCCAAGATTTTATCTTCATATGTCCAGACAACACCTTTGTATTGTCACTGTTCTTGTAAGTCCTGTGATTAGAAAACATGAATGTTTATTTTTTAACAATAGTACTGTATGTCTGAATTTTGCTTAAATTTCTTGATTGCTCATCATTTGTCAGAGCATTACCTGAATAGATTTATTGGAGGTTTTCGCTTGCCAAACGCGGCAATGTTGTAGTTGCTAATTACCACGCCAAACTATTGTGATCATTCAATCCCATTGTTGACTAAACTGTAGAAATCTAAACAATTATTGAATAACTATAAAAAAATATTTACTCCAATGATTGCCTTTGAGTCTCAATTTGAATTTTAAAATCCCCAGAAGAGAGGTTAGTCCAATGTGTCGTTGAGTAAATATGGACGAATTGTTCACTATAGGGGTCGCCATTGATCCGTTGAAGCAGTATTGGAGAATATGTAAATGTAATAATTATAGTCGCTGATGAGTTTATCCCTGCCAAATGTTCAAGAAAAAGTCCGGCAGATATCTACTCGAAATCGCAAAACGATTTCAACTGGATATGCGGACAATTGAAATGTTTTTTGTAAGTGAATTTTTGGTAAATACTGTGTGGATTTGAATAGCATTGTAGCGGATGTTGTGTAAATGTTTTTTATAAACTGCACCTATTTCACATATCAGGTACGTTTCCGGTATAATTGTCGACCAGATTTACAATAAACAGCTAGAAGCGGGCAGGAAGGGGGGGAGTGTCTGCTCACTGCATTGGGAAATAAAATTGAATCAAGTGTCGTATCACGAACGCTTGCGTCCCGTCGGGAGTCGTGGGTAGATGACAGAGGAGGGTGGATGGAGAAAAGAAATGAGCTGTTAGTGAGACAGTGCTGAGATAAAGAGTCTTTGCCGGCTCCTGATTAGAACTTCGGACATTACCGTACGCGTTTCGCTTATCCCGGACGCTGTCGTGATGCCACCGTGTGCCCCTTGTTCCGTTGGAGAAATTTACAATAAGCCTATTGTGTAATGGAATATTTCAAAGTATTTCCTCTATCATGTACCTTCATCGACGCATTGAAATCCATTGGCACATTGATCAATGGAAATCACTGGGCCTATTGATTGCAAAATGAAGTTCTTCTGTTAATTCATGTCGAAACTATCGATTTTTGATTTTTTTCTCTAGGAGGAACGGTGGTAATGAGAAAAATTGTGTATTCCTATACTACTTCAACCTGGCAAATCTGGTAGACAGATGTTTGACAGATATACTATTTGAATATTCAAAATGAACAACAAAATTTGTATAAACTGGTTTCTTAAGAATAATCTGCATTTTCCACGCATTCATATCACCAGGAACAGTAAAGTTATGACACAATTTCCAACAGAAAACGCGAAAATTTCCACGCAATTTCACTATGACAAAATATGTTTTTTTTTTTTTAATTTAATGCTAATACACATAGGCGTGCTTGACAACATTTTCACTACAGCCTAGTTTGTAAACCAAAATCGGCAGTTTGAGATGCATTTCCGTCGCAGAGGAGCACAGTTATGTAGGCACGATATCCAGGGGGGAAAACCGCGTACATCTCCATGCGATTCCGACAGGACATATCAAATGGGGAACGATGGATAAATTTGGCAATAATAATCTGATATACGACTTGAGATTTTAATAATGGTCATTTCTATCGCATATCGTTCAAAGATATGGAGGGTCCTCATGTAAGGAGAAAAACTGATTTATAGCCGATTTCGACCGGACTTATGGAAATGATAATTTATTGATATTGATAACGTGCAGTTTCATAAGTACACTTGGGATTTATCTTCATATTATGAATAAAGAAGTGGTGGGCAATCCGATCTACATTTTTTTTAGAGGTGGAAAATACAGTAATAATAATATCTAGAAAGCACATGCAGTCCAACGTACCGAAAATGCCGTGGCCAGGCAAAGTCAAGAGATAACTGCACTAACTACTACGGTTACGACCCAAAAACCTTCGTGTAAAGTAAACCAAGGACAACGTGCTAAGAGAATTGCGTGAACGTTTCCATACTTTTGAAGATCATGTTGACCGCAACTTGGCCTACGAGAAGCGAGACTGTCTCGTCGTTTGTGGTATCATGCCTGAAATTTCTGAGGAAGAGAACTGCTCTGAAGCTGTCAGGCAGCTTATACGTAAACAAACGTCGAACTCAAATGAGGCCTGATTACATATCTCTGGCTTGTCATGCTTCCGACAAAAGGAGCATCGTCATCAATCTATGAGGAGAGATTTAATGAATGATATTGGATCAGCATGTAGCCACCTTCCTTCGTCAGTGAAAGTTTGACTGCCACCCGCACGCAAGTAATGTTTGTCTTTCGCAAGGAAATAAAAGACCCCGCTGACAAGTTGAGGACCTCCGGTCCTACGATGACAACGTCAACATCGACATGCCAATGCCAGGAGAGCCTCGACAAAGCTAGCAGGCCAATTTTTGACGTGTGATGGTTAGCAGCCGGAGTGTGCTATACAAACTTCTAATGCGGCTGTATACTGTACACGAGCACAGTAACCTTTGTGTGTCTCATTCCTTAATTATGATATCTTTTGTAATGTTGATTGATCGCACTTGAATCATCTGGTTACTATTTCAACTTCATTAAAAGTGACTCAGATTCGTTATCAGTGCTTACTAAATACTCTTAATAGCTTCTTTTTCTTCTTGTCCCCGTTTCTGAAAGACCCTAACCGATTCATTCCGTCTTCATTCCTGTTCAACTGAAAAGTTATTCAAACTAACGAACTTTATTAACTTAATACTATTATAACTAATTAATAAAAAAATCTTTCAATATGCGTGTACAGATTTTCTACCTGGTTATTCCCATGATGTTGAAGAACCTCCAGTTTGGTTCTATAATTCCGTGAAAGTTAAATTAATTCAAGAAACTTCTACAATATTTGTTTTTTTTATCCTTTTACTCCTTCTAGGTTAGATTCTAGCTGCTTCAATAAGCATGGGAAACATTTTATGACTATCGATTAACCCTGACAACAACCACTTGACTGTGCTCTATCCTGAATAGAACACTGGGAGGATGAGTGAATAATGGATGATACTTTTAGCAGATTTGAGAGCAAAACGGACTATACCAGGATTAACTTTTCTTTGTTGCACCAGAATATTAGATCATTGTTTTATAAAATTTAATATTTTATTCATTTTCTGCAATCAAAGCTATGTAAATTTGCTAAAATTAGCTTTACAAAAAGCTGGCTAACCCAGGACACAATAGACCTAATAACTTTAATAACTATAAGTATTTTCACTCATTCAGATCCAATGGTAGACGTGGAGGAGCAGTCACCACCTAAACTGCTGATGAATAAATCTCTAAAAAAAATTACTACTGTTCCGTTAGTATGCCTTATGTCGAAAGACTTTTTGTTGACATTAAGCTGAAAAATATATGTATGATCTAAGCAGGAGCTTGCAAGCCCCCATCCGGTAACCCTAATCTAATCGAAATTAAGAGGAATTAATCCAACCTTTAAAACAACACAGGTCTGGACATCATAATATATGTGGAGATGTTAATATCGATATTAGGAATTACAGTGACGACAATAATGCTCTAGAACACCTGTGTACAGTAAACAACTCTGCATCGCTGCCATTAATATCAAAACCGACTAGAATAGACAAGGCCAAAGGTAAGAGTAACATAATAATATATTCATCTCGAAACCAGCATAACTACAACTCTGGCATGTTAATATATGTTATTTTTGACCATATGTTTATCTTTGTTATTTGAAATACTATTTCGATGGTTGAAAATAAGTGAGCAAAATAAATACAGATTATTGAATGGTTTCACATAAGAGAGCTGTATGGCAGTTGAATCAATAGGATTTTACTGAAATCATAAATGGAAATGACTGTGATCTTGCAATAAAACCACTAATTTCTATGTTAGGTGAAAGTTATAATCCATGTTCTCCCTTCTAAGCGAAAAAAATTTCTCGAAAGGACATAACAACACACTGGATTGTTGATAATATTGTATCATAAATGATAAGGCGGAATTATTATTTTTCGTTGTTAGTGAAAGGCAAGATGCGAGAAGTTACTTATACTAAACTTAAAAACCCCGTCAGGGGCTTGATCCGATTTTCTAAACCAACTTACAATGATAATAAATTTACAGAATACAAAAAACATCTACAACGAACGTGGAAGGCGATCAATAACATACCTAGAGCACATAAAAATAATATAACCAATCTTTGAATAAAATAATCAGCACCAATAACGAATATTCAGGAAACGAGAGATAGCGAATATTTCTGAAGGTCGGGAAGAATATTGCTAATAGTATTAGCAACAATAAAAAGACGATCTCAAATATCTATCGAATAACAATTTTGGTACCAGTGACTGCTCAAGACATCACCTCAATTATATTATATTTGAAAAATAAATGGGAAATAGTTGCTCCATCAGAATCATGGATAAATCAACTAATATATTCGTTCAAATCCAGGCTACAATAGGCAAAAGTCCTATGCAAGGAAATTTCCTAACTTTTTAAAAATTGCATGCGTGGCATTCGTTTTCCAAGGTAGTGACAAAATTGTTAATGGAAATTATCAACTCATTTTAGTCCATCCCTTATTTTGCAAACTATTTTAACATATGGTTCACACACAACTATTCCGATACTTTAATTTAAATGGTATTCCTGATTAAAACTGAAGATAAAATAGAACCCCTGCAGTACCTATAATAACACAGACTCAAGCTACATTGTATTTCCCTTATTAATTGATTTTCGTAAGGCTGTTGAATGTGTTGATCATTTAATCCTGTTGTTTAATTTAGGTCGCATGGAGTGCGAGAATTCATTAACGATTAGTTGACTTCATATCGGTCCAACCGCAAGTTAGATGTAACTGAAGACGTGATACAATCGACTATGCACAATATTAGCTATGGTGTTCCGTAGGGTTATATTCTCGCGGCCCTGCTTTTCTTAACTTGAATTAGAGACATAGATAGGCATCGTTTTTTTTCAAATATTAATTGTTTGTTGATGATAGAATTTTATCTTCTTGCATCCCTTCAAACATCATAAACGAATTAACTGCTTCAATCATCAAGGAACTCGACTATACTGACAGGCGGCTAACTGCAAACCGAATTGGAATTACCGGCAAAAGTATGAAAGGATGGAATTCATGAGATAGACAACACGAAATCCCTTGCGGTATATTTTGATAAAAAAACGATCATTCAAGAATCACATCGACAGCATGTCACCTAAATTGTCTAGATCTGTAGGCATTCCATATAAATAATATAAATTCCTCCTTCAATCAGTCTTTAAGATATTTATATCACGTTGTTTCGGTCATTCCAAATAAACAGAATTAAAGCCTAGTATAAAACAAACCAAAATATAACTAATAAAATGTAGAAGATATGACGGATTAAAGATATAAAAGAAAGCTATTGATAGTAGTAGATACGTATCTCACCTTAACGGTCCTCCGGCTGAGAATCTCACCTAAACGGCCGCGTCTACGCTCACGGTAACGGTATGGGTCCGCGTCTACGGTCATGCAAACGGTCCTGGGACAATGTAATGGTTAGGAAGTATCTGACTTAGGCCCTATATAGCTCGGACATTGTAATTACTAAGTCTTTATAGGTCATGACAATTACTCCTGTGGTCAATTTAATTACTTAACGTTCTGCGGTAACGTCATGGTGGATAGGGGAGAAAGATAAGGGACGAGGATAAAGGAGGGGGCAGTTGTTTAGTGCCATGACAGGTCTCTATCTGTCAATGACATACAGAGATATTATCTCGAGATGTGCTTCTCTCGTTACGAGTTTTAACGGTTTTGTTACTACGTATTGTAAACGGAAAGTAGAATTGTTTTGCGTTATTTTGATTAGTTTATTTGCTAGTAATGACGTTATGGTTCATATTGGCATGTTTGTTATTGAGGGACAAATTCTAATAGATTATTTTAAATCGTTTTATTAGGTATCGTAGGCCGCTTGCTTCATCAATGGTGTTTATTTCAAAACCTCATCTTATGTATGGTATTCGTATTACCGTAGGCATAGGATATTGTTGTTCGATCGTTATAATACGTAGATGAAGACATCTTTCTCTATAAAAGTGATGACCCTAGTTTATACATTGTACTTTATGACATAATCGATATCATTTGATTAAATCCAGTTGTTTGTTCTCCGTTGTATGAATTTTTGTTTAGTCTGGACTCCTTCTATCGTTTTCTTTTTGATCAGACACAGAAAAAGCCATAAAATAAATGGGTGACTGAATCTTTCCATTATCTACTCATGATGAACAACATTATTTTTTACCAATGGAAGTATTACGTTTTTTTTTTCATTGGTACAAAATCCAACATTTATATTTTCGGTCGCAAGCAGTCTTGCGGCATATAATTACAGTATACGGTAAATTATTAATATTTTAATATATTTTAACAATACCTTTAGTTCAACCTGTACCGAAAGAGTCAAAAGACATTGCCACCCTGTGCACCCCAAAGGGATCGGAGGCATATTTCGATGTTGATGAGGCCCTGAAGATTGACGGCTTACGCGTATTTCAATATGTATA
>SDVV010038000.1:0-10778 GCA_016164225.1 Gammarus roeselii
ATGATGTGCTGCCCCTGTGCTACTGGGTGATGCGCTGCCCCTGTGCTGGCGGGTGATGTGCTGCCCCAGTACTGGCGGGTGATGTGCTGCCCCTGTTCTAGCGGGTGATGTGCTGTCCCTGTGCTGGCGGGTGATGTGCTGCCCCTGTACTAGCGGGTGATGTGCTGTCCCTATGCTGGCTGGTGATGTGCTGCCCCTGTACTAGCGGGTGATGTGCTGCCCCTGTGCTAGCGGGTGATGTGCAGCCCCTGTGCTGGCGGGTGATGTGCTGCCCCTGTGCTGGCGGGTGATGTGCTGCTCCTGTGCTAGTGGGTGATGGAAGACACAACGTAAAACGTGGAACTGATTTGTCACATTGACAATTTTGAAGTTTTCGATTATGTTAAATCTGAGGTTTCTCACTGTTTATTGTTGTTTATCAATTATGTCGTGAAAATATCTTTAACATGGTAAGTAATATGCTTGACTTACGATAGTTTAATTTTAGTACCGCTGTTATTATTATTCATCAACAATGTAAACGATATTAAATTTGGTTACAAATTTCAGTTACGTTGCTGGACTGAGTATTTAATATACCTTGCTCTGTGTTAGTTTATCATCAGGCTGAGTGCACCGCGAGCTGCATGTCTGATGAGTCAAGTACGTCATTGAGCATTTTTCTCTGTTTCGTCAGGGCAAACTCAACAAGCAATGTTCAATGGACAAATTCCATCCCCCCCAAAATCGCTTTGTGAGCAGACAAAACTTTACCAAGTGTGTAATGGCCTTGAATGCACACCTGCTGGGCCAATCTTGAGGAACATGTTCTGAATGCACACTTCTTTCCTACCAGCATTGCACGTCATTGCGTAAAAGCGATAAAAGCGACGGTTCACGAATGCACACTAAGTGGGAGGCCATAAGGTACACTTTCCTTCCCGTATATCAAGTCGGATCAAAGATTTGTGTGCAATGGTCTTCATTACACACTTTCATGTCCAGGCCAGGGATTTTTCTGAGTTGCGACCTTACCGAATGTAAATCGATTATATTTGTTAACGAACAACTATTGCGCCTCATCGTTACCTTGCATATTAATCCACCAGTGAGACCCTCGGTCTGAAGGATTTACTTCTGCGCAATTAAATAATAATATAAGCATGTGTTGTTAGACTGAAGTAATTATTCAGATATTGAGGATGCCGATACGATTACGAGCAGACATTCCTTGTCTTCTCATATCAGCGACGGCTTCTATGGTTTAATGTACTGTTTGTGTATGGATAAAAACGCATCAAACCCCTTGCCACATCAGATAGTACGCCGTGGCGGTCCTACTTGGACCCTTGTCTGTAGATTTGATTTATTTGGCGAAAGTCGCTTCAAACGAATATTTGTTTGCAATGAGACATTGGCGTCTGAAGCCTAGGTTCCTAGCTAGTTAAATAGACATTCATCTGTGAAAGCTCGGTCATCTTTCAGTTGACCGGCTGGGCTATTGGGGAGTTCTTCTATGTGACAACAAACAGTTGGCAAAATAAACAGCTGTGAAACCAGCTTCACATAGGCAGATTTTGTAAATAACAATAAGATATCAGGGCAAACGTACGAGCACACTTACAATCAAACATGTCGAAGCTGTCAGTATCAACGTGGAATGAGAGCCTACCAACAACAAGGAAGTTCCTATCAATACATTTGGGTTGGAGCTTTGGGCTAATAAACCACACATAACAAAGCAAGCTCTTCGAAATCTGGTTCAGTTTGCCACTTCTTACATTCGTTAGCAGAAGTTTATATTCCAAAAAACATCGAACTTAGTCCAATCATCTCACTACCATGGACGTTACCAACAATAAAAAGAATTTCGGTTTATAGTACTCGTAGAAGAAATGATGGTCCCTCTAGTCGTTTCATGTCGGTCAGGGGAGAGTTATTCCAAGTGATGTTCATCTGAAGAGTATTTTTTAGAAATTGCCGTAACGTTTAATAATATCATCATGAAGGAACGAATCACATTTCCGCTACTCTCCAAGATTTAATAATATCATCATGGAGTAACGAAGCACTTTGCCGCTACTCTCCAAGATTTAATAATATCATCATGGAGTAACGAAGCACATTGCCGCTACTCTTCAAGATTGAATAATATCCTCATGGAGTAATAAAGCACAAACAGATTTACAAACAGCTGTTATTGCCTTTACTGTTCAAGATACAATCCGTATGGAGCATAGTTAAAACATTCAGTTGCATACTGCTCAACAATACTAAATCTGCAATGCATCCTCACAGTGAGGCCAGATGCTGCCACCCCTCGACTAATCTCGAGGTCTATTACCATTTAAAGTGGAAGAAGACTTACTGGGTTAGTAGGAAAATGTCAGAAAAGAAACAGAGATGTCCTGAAAATTGGATGGGCATCAGGGCGATGGAATTTGACTTTTTTTATTTTTGATTGGACTGTAATCCAGGTGTTACTCTCAACTTGAGAGTGGAAGGTAATTTATTTATTGCATTCGTTTTCTGGAAAATATTGTGTTTCCCTCATCATCGATCAAAATTCAATGATTTACAACGAGTCTTTGTTAGCCTTTATGTCATTCATAGGATACGAATCAGCCAATGTAAGGATTAGTTTCAATGATGTAAATCTCTTTGAATCTTGCGTGACGTAGATTTTGTTGTTATGTATAGCTAGGATTCCACGTATGAGTTGACCTCCAGTCGCAGGACAAGCACACTCTCTCTCCTTGTCATTTTCCATCACTGAGTTCAAATTTTCCTAATGAATGAGGTCGCACTTGGATGGCTGCGACCTCATCCATTCTCTCAACGAGAGTCGTTTGCAATCGTAAACTAGTCTGCCATATTAGACCGTGAAATTTTGCAAGCCCCAGTGGATCACACTGCAAGATGATTTTATCTCTAAAAATGTTTCTCATGAGAGCATAGGTTATGTTGCATCAATTACATGTTGCTTCATCGTGTTGGTTTGGCCTTTGATCAAATAATCGTCTCAAGAATGGATCGTTTATGTTCCAGTACCTCCTGTCGTCTGGCTTGATTGCTCTTCGTCCTCGAATTAACATGCCTCATTCAAATGATCGTGCATCATTGAGCATCATAAAGTCAGTTACTCGTTGAATAAGGAATTATATTCCATGAGTGATCGAATTTATAACAGTCGAATATTTGGGTATATTACCAGTGACACGACTACAACCACGACTCTCTTTATATTAGGTTGCAGACCCTACATTTTTAAATTTCATGCTCCAATGATTTGTGTTTTCCGGATGATCACTGTTATATCCGTAGAATATATTGTAAATCACGTCGTACATAAATAATACTTAAAATAAACGTACCTAAAATGACTAAGAAAATGTGGATCTGGCATCAATGTATGATTTTCCTCGTGGTATACGTGTGTTATTTGAGGAACAATATACTTTTCTTCTTATAAAATTACCTCTTCAAGGCCTTGAAGTAGTTGGGATTGAATAGATTGGGTTGCTGTTGTTTTTTCGCATTGTAATGTGTCGGATCTCTTGCTGATTAATCGGTGCCGTGTGTGTAATGATTGTGCGTGGTTATCTACGTGGAAATATGAACGAATGTAATCATTAGTGGGTTGTGAGTTGTGCCTGGTTATCTAATTAAACTGTTTGCTGGAGATTAACAGCATTTGAGATTGTATAGATGGAGCAAAAAGGAAGACCCGTTCGGGCTTCGAAACTGTGGAACATGAATTTGGAATAGCGTTCGATTTAATAGAATGAATACTGTGAGGAATGCGTTTCGGCTGCGTGGAGTTGCTGGTAGATTGCCGATATTTATATGATGGGTAGCAAGGACTTTGTCGGTAGGAAGCGAAGTGACTGAAAGATTTTTCGTGTCAGTGGATCCAGGTGGGTTTGCGTTCTTCCCCCCCCCCCGGGTGTTGAATGAATCGGTCAGGAAAGTGGAAGCGAGTTTACTTGTTTGAAGCGCAGAATAAGTAGAAGCGAATGGTCAAAGCTTGCGGTTGAGTCAGTCTACGGCATTTGGAAAGTGTCTGATGAGAATTGGTGTTGACTCGGTATCCGAGTTCGGTAGAGAATGCATGTGTGAGGAGTAATAGGCTGGTTAACGTGGTTCAAAGGCAAATAATGAGCTGATGAGTGGGATCACTGTAAACCGATACGAAGAGGTAGTGAATGATTTACAGTGTTTAAGGAACCCGACTTTTCCCTTTACCGCGTTTTACTGACTCTCGTGTTTTTTTGCAGACTCTCGTGCTTTTTTGCAGACTCTTTTGTGTGAGAGCTGTGTCAAGTGCAAACATTTACCGTGTTTAGTGAGCTGATAAATAATAAAATATAAATTGAATATAATATTGAAAATATTAAGCTAAGTTAGTAATAAACCGCGCCTGTGAAAAAGAGGCCGAAGATTTCCGCGGACGACTTTTGAGGATGCCTCCTACTCTGGCGGACTGCTCGGTCTGCTTCGCCCGGATGAGCAGGAGCGTCTTCAGGGACCTCGCTGGAGACCTCGTCTGCCGGTTCTGCGAGCTAGATGACAGGCTCGACCAGGTCCTGGTGACTTTACAGGGCCTGAGGAGGAGGGACGACGACGGAGAGGACGGGATCCTTGCAGGGAAGCTCTTTGTTCTCGGGGAGCAGCTATGCACTGTTGCCGGTGAGTATGTGGAGATGAGAGAGGAGATCGGCAGGACTTGTGAGTCCGTAGCGGAGGTGAGAGACGAGTTGCTTAAGGTCCAAGAGGACCATGTTAGTAAGCAAGATTTAGAGAGTTTTGCTGAAGACCTCAGTAGAAGCCTACGTTCTTTTTTGGAGAAGGCTAGTAAGAGCCTGGCGGAACAGACGAGGAAACTGGTAAAAGTTAACGAGTTGGTGGTCCATGCTTTACAGCTAGACGGAGAGGCATCCCGGGAGAGGATTGACTGGAGGAACCCAGTTCGATCGCAGGGTAGTCTTGGTGGCCTTGTTCTGACTTCCTATCGTGACGTCATGGGTAAGAGTCTGCAACGGCAGCACGCATCCACCCCTAAGCCCATATCAGGGCTGCCGGTGCTGGATGTGAGCTCACAACTCGCTTCCACCACTAAACCCAAACCCGGGGTACCTACTTCACGCCAGGCCAAGAGGTCTCCGGCTGCCCGGAAATTGAAAACTGGGACTAAGCCAATACCTCGGACCAAGACATCCACGGACCGAAACCGCACCCAACCTCGACGGGGCGACGTAGATTCCGCTGGATTTCAGCAGGTCCAGAACCGGTTCACCTTCGTGAACCGGTCCGCGTTTGTGATGCCAACGCGGAACACTTTTGAGAGGTTCACGGACCTGGACGGCGAAATTGAGACACTTGTCCTAGGTGACTCTATCGTCCGACACCAGGCGGTTGAATTTGCTCATAGGTGTAAGGCAAAGAGGCGGGCTATTTGCAAGCCCGGTGCCACGATTGAAAAGATCAGAAGTGCCCTTGCAGAAGTTGTAGTTTCCAGCCGGGAGACACTCATCATCTACCATGTAGGCACCAATGATCTTAGAAGGACAAGGTGGGAAGATCTGCTAGCCAAATATAGGGAGCTGATTTCAAACCTCAAGGCAAAAACGGATCGAGTGGCCATCACATCCTTCTTACCGCGATTTAATGATGATGACAAACTGTATAGTAAGTTAACCTATACATATCGAGCCCTTGAGACCATTTGCAAGTCCGATGGAGTATCCTTCATCAACTTGTATGATGACTTTCGGGAGAGGCCCGATCTGTTCCTAGAAGACGGCCTTCACCTGAATGATGTAGGAAATGCCCGACTTCGCAGACTGCTCCATCTAAGCGCTAAGAAATACTATGCCCAAAAGTTAGGGATCCAGCGTGCTTCAAACGGTCCAATTTTGGCCGCAGGGAACCCTACTTAGAGGGCCCCGTGCCCGCAGCAGATTCCCGGGCAGGAGCGATGACCATTTATCAGTCGCTACTTGAGGAAGAAGGAAGAAGCTGCCGGCACGGTAGATGCATTACTAAGCTCACAAGAAGGCAATTCTAGGGATGGTCAAGATCCTGGTCCACAGCCGCCAGGTCGAGATCCCCCCAATGATGAAGATGTCGAAGACCGGGACACGCACCGTCTAAAGGTCTTCTTCTGTAACGCGCCGTCATATGCCTCTAAGTTTGACGAACTGAGAGGACTGGCGACCTTGTACTCGTTTGATGTCATTGGTATAAACAAAACGAAACCTGGCAGCAGAGTTAAGGTTACTAGTCTACAAAATGTTCAGCGTTGACAAACCCATCCCTAGTAAACGAGGGGGTGGTTCTGTGATGTACATAAAGGAGGTACTGCATCCATTTCTTAGAGCAATGCTGGCTACAGTTTCTAGCGGGATACTCAACGGAGATACCCATCAAAGTGGCTTATGCGACATTGAAGCTGGCATTGGTGTACCGCAACAGCCACACCCTTGCAGAACACGAGGTCCAGCTCTATGAGAAGCTTGAAGAAATAGTCTCAAATAATCACGAGACTATCATCTTCGACGACTTCAACCTCCCTTATATTGTCTGGGTGAGCCTAACTTCGAAGGCCCCAGGCAATAAACTAACGAATTAATCGCCGAAAATAGCATGACCCAGTATGTTCGTGAACCAACCCGGGGAACAACATACCGGACCTAGTCATGTCAACTGAGGAGTGCTTGGACGGCAACATCCTAGTTGGAAACAAACTGGGAGGTGCTGACCACAACGCGATGGAATTCACCATCAAAGTGCCCCGTCTAGCCCCCAGGAGCGATACGCCACCCCAATTTTGCGCGAACAGACTTCCAGGGGATTAGAGAACAACTAAGTGCGCGTAACTTAATCGAACAACTCGATGACCGCACGGTGGACGATTGCTGCCGTATCCCCAATGAGAGAGTTCGCGAGGTAAGCGACCGATGTATACCCTTTAGGACAATTGATCCCGCTCAAAGGATCTGGCCGTCTTGGTGGAACGTCGAAGTTGCAATATCCTTGAATCGTCGCGATCAACTGAATGCGCAACGACTGTGGGATACCACCGGAAATGCAGCAAAACTGCACCGCCTGGCATGTAGGACAGCCACTAGACAAGTCCGATCCTCTAAGCGCACGAAAGAGAAAAATATTGCGGATAATGCCAAGTAGAACCCAAAGGATTTCTATCGCTACGTTAATGAGCGTAGAATTGCTAGGGATTCAGTTGGTCCGCTAATGGATGAAGATAGTGTCTTCAGAACGTCACTTACGGACAAGGCCAGCGTCCTGAATAGCTTCTTCTGTTCAGTGTTTACAATTGAGGGCCCCAGCTACGAACGAGATACTGTTTAAGATGGGGAAGTCAGTCCTAACGACATTACGTTTACAAGAGTGGAAGTTGTCAAACAACTTGAGGAACTGGATATTTACAAATCGATCGGTCCCAATGGACACCACCCAAGAGTTCTCAAGGAAACTCGAGAACAATTGGCGGATTCCCTAACCCTTATCTTCAACTTATCGATGACGAGTGACGAGGTCCCCTAAGACTGGAGAGTGGTCAATGTCACGGCAATTTTCAAGAAAGGTGACCGACAATCGCCCAGCAACTATCGACCGATCAGCTTGACGTCGACCGTGTGCAAAATCATCGAGCGATTGATACGAAATCATCACGTCGATCATCTGGAAGACAACGGACTCATTCATGACACTCAACACGGCTTCCGCCGTAAGAAGAGCTGTCTGACGAATTTGCTGGACGTCTTCAATGAGGTGATCAACGTGTACGACCGCCGGAAGGCAGTGGATGTCATCTACCTAGACTTCCGAAACGCCTTTGACAAGGTGCCGCACAGGAGACTATTACACATAGTCTCTGAGCTCGGCATCGGTGGCAACGTACTTCGCTGGCTGCGCGCCTGGCTAACAGGCCGCAAGAAAAGAGTCAGCATCGGCCAGGCTTTGTCCGAGTGGGCTCCTGTTACCTCTGGGGTACCCCAGGGTAGTGTCCTGGGGCCTATCCTCTGCCTCATCTATGTAAGCGACATGGTTGCGAGGCTTCTGTCCAAGGTATCGAAATTTGCCGACACACAAAGCTCTGCCTTGCAGCATAGAGGGAAAGAGACAGAGTTGAGATTAACAAGATCTCTATTAACTCGTCCAATGGTTGGAAGCGTGGCAGATGCCCTTCAATGTTGCAAAATGTACAGTTGTGCACATGGGGTGTCGTAATGCCAACTTCCACCACACGATGGCAGGCAGCGATCTTGCAACTGTTGACCAGCAGAGAGACTTGGGTGTCCTTATCTCGAAAGATATGAAATGGAACGCGCAGGTCGAAGAAAGTTACAAGATAGCTAACCGTAACCTTGGTTACATCTCTCGTAACTTCTCTGCAAAACAAAAGGACATTGTATTGCCGTTGTTCACGTCTCTCGTCCGTCCCCACTTCGAGCATGCAGTCCAATTTTAGTCTCCACACATGAGGGGGGACATAGCCAAACTGGAACGGTCCAGCATCGTACAACTAAGCTCATCCCGCAGCTGCGTCATCACAGCTACGAGGATAGGCTTAAGAAGCTTGGCCTCATGCCAGGGCATCAAGCAGTCTGAAACAGCTCTCTTTGAGCAAAGGCTGAATGCAACGAAGTAAATTTCAGTGGTAATCTGTATTGATTAAATATTGCCAACACATTCAATTAGAAACACTGCTTTAAAGACCATAATGCAGTGGCAAGTAAGATGTTCGATAGAGGTCCCTAGAAAAGAGTACTGTTGACTGATACGAGGCTGACGGTCAAAACAATGCCAAGTCTATAACATTGTAGTGTAATGATGTGCAATATGTTACCGCGGTTCACCGTTATACTCTATGAGGGAAATAAACGTGTGATGAATCCCGTACCATCCCTCTGATAATCTTGGTTACTTGCAACGTAATGTCCTGCCTACAAAAATTATTCAAGGATAACTCTCTCATTTCCGCCTCCTCAACAATTTAGATTGACATCTGATTTTCATATTCGCTTTGCCCGTCAACTTGCACTATTTTACAATCATTGTCAGTGCTAACGACGCTTGTAGCAATATCTGTTTCATGGACATGGCACAATTGCAATTAGTTAATTATACTCCGAGCCTCCATGCACTGGACATAGGCTGGTTATCCCTTGCTGTCTATCAGTAAAGAGATTCAAACGGAAGGAAACTTTACCGCACTGGTTGCAGTTAGTATAAATCCTCTCAATTCAATTTGCCCGTACGAAAGATTTTAATATCTTCGTCAATTTTAGCTAAACATTATTTTTTAACTACAGTAAATTATGACTTGGAGTAACAACTTTGCAGACATAATGGTACTCAGTTAAGAGGATGCAAGATAATATAATTCAAACTAACCCCCGCTGCAAACATGTATCAATTGACGAACAGAATTTCGTTAAGTGAGTAAATGGAAACGATAATAGTTTCAATCAAAATACATTGACCATAATAGTTCTGTTACGCACTTACAAGCTCTGAGAACTTCAACACCCTAACGTTCAAAGCTGCAATGACGCCGTTCAGCACCAATCTCGTTTCCATACAGAACAAAACAAAAGGTGTTTTTCTGTCCCAATACGATTTTGCCTGACCAATTAATGTTCAATTCGTAGATAATAAAAACAATTTTGAAGCAATTCATGAATTCAATAATGATGATTTTCGATTAAATGTCCACACGGCATCCGTTTCTGATTGACCTCAGTTGATGAGTGAACATTTTGGAACATGAGTTAAAAATTCAGGAAATTTTAATTTATCCCTTTTCATACCAAGTAAATCCTGTAATATGGTGAACTTTGGTGTGCTATCACGAGAAATATGATCGGCACTACAACTCGGCTCAAAATGAAGCACAAAATCTTGACTTAAGGTGGTGGGCCGCTCCTCACATAATATGACTATTAATAATCGACGCTCCGGAATCCAAAATTTGATGGGAAGGATGGGGCCTTAGCAAATATCTCGTCCGATATTTTCATTTTGTGATACTCAGGAACAAAATTACAGAAGTTTCACGAGTTTCACTAGGCTTTTGGCACTTGCGGAGGTTCGTTTTCATTTGCGTACGATGAATTTTATGAATAGCACACTTGCTGGAATCAAGTTTTCTAGCAATTTTTACAATAAAAAGGGTAGGATTTTCCCGAACCTCCAAGGAAACAAGTTGATTTGCTAATGCTGTTATTATATAAGACTTGGTTATTTAAGGCTGCCCTTTGATATTCAATTTATGTTGATTTGTTTAACCATTCGATTGAAATGTTATGGTAGCCTTGGCGAGGACTGGTTTGACTGACTATTTAATATAGAATTTAAGCTCGCACTACCCAGGTTCACCATCGGACCATCTGCGTGTCGTTACACAGCCAGACGCGGATGAAGTACTTTAGGTTGCCTTAACCAGGCCTCCTCCATCTGAACACAAGCCTGACCGCAGCACCTTAACCAGGCCTCCTCTATCTAAACACAAACCTGACCGCAGCCCCTTAATCAGGCCTCCTCCATCTGAACACAAGCCTGACCGCAGCACCTTAACCAGGCCTCCTCCATCTGAACACAAGCCTGACCGCAACACCTTAACCAGGCCTCCTCCATCTGAACACAAACCTGACCGCAACACCTTAACCAGGCCTCCTCCATCTGAACACAAGCCTGGCCGCAACACCTTAACCAGGCCTTCTCCATCTAAACACAAGCCTGACCGCAACACCTTAACCAGGCCTCCTCCATCT
>SDVV010038001.1:0-10778 GCA_016164225.1 Gammarus roeselii
TTTACGAGACTGCGCCCTGCCTGTACTTGACTCCCTTGCTTCCTCCTCGTCAGTCTTTCTACGAGACTGCGCCCTGCCTGTACTTGACTCCTTTGCTTCCTCCTCGTCAGTCTTTTTACGAGACTGCGCCCTGCCTGTACCTGACTCCCTTGCTTCCTCCTCGTCAGTCTTTTTACGAGACTGCGCCCTGCCTGTACCTGACTCCCTTGCTTCCTCCTCGTCAGAGATTCTGTAATCACGCTCACTTTGCCTTAGGTCCAATGATCTCAATACTCTCAAATCAGCTGCCGGCCTCGACGCTTTTTGCGGATTAGTAACGCATCAAAATAGTTCTAAGCAAAATATAGTATTACTCTCGTCAAAGTCACCCAACTGATCACAGCGTCACAAGGACTCAGTTACGTTAATGTAATCCATGACATTGTTTCTGTATTAATTAGAAAGTATTCAGTTTTTTTTATACGTTAGAAGTTAACTTTGTAACCACGTTAATATTTCAGTTCTGTTTGTCCTTGAGGCATGCATTTCCGTAAATATGTTTTTTTCACATCTTATAGTTATCAATATTATCTCGTATCAACTGGCTTACGAGTCCCATCGACCAATGCATGGGCAACCTGCCTGGTCAAGGTTGCACAGTTTCTTGTATGTGAGTCTGTATGCTCATCTTGTGCAGCGACTTCAGATGATACACATGACATAGTCCAAGGTTAGGTTCATAATGGGTCCGTTCTCGCTATGGCTGAGAAGTACTTGGTGTTGCACAAAAGTACTCATTAGAGAGACCTGCGATGGACTGTTCGTTGAAGGTCTTTAGCCCTGTCACCAAATACAATAATGAGACTGACAGGCTATTACTTTAAAGTCATTGTTAGAGCCCGTCGGTCGCTTCAAATATATTTCCTAGGTAACAGCACCAAATTCCTTATTCAATCGAAGATTATCTTAGCTTGGTGCTCATCTTAAGCCATGAATGCGACGAGTTATATTGACCGCAGATATTAAAGAATCCATCAAGTATTTAATCAGCAACAATTTTGATCCAATGACAGTACTGTGATTGAACACACAGAGTAGATGCGAGTAGGATTAATCCAGGACCCTGTGCCTTCAAGGAGGGCTTCTGTTTCATGCCTTTTCTGTCGCTCTCCTAACTTTTTTACGTACTATTAAACTCAACAACAGGGCTCCTCTGTTCTACCCATCAATGCTATGGTGTAGCCGTTTGCTTCAACTTGTGCCTGGGCAGTGCCAGTGGCTCAGTGTGTTGTTAAGATTTGTGACACGAAAGTGTGAAGACACATTCCAGTTACAGAACGCGCCAATGCCTATGAAGATATGATGAAGCCACACAGACACAAAACCGATCAATTTCGGTGGTTTTCCTACGGTTAACATCTCTTCTCCCCCTGTACTTCTTCAATCGCAATGTACGCTACGATGTTTGCCTTAAATCCGGCATCCGCACTTCACCACACAGCACACAGCAACACTGTCAGGCCCTTCGACATCCCCAACAGTAAAAAACTCTTCAAAATTTTTGGCCAATCGTTTTGCGAACTGCACCACTCTCCATTACTTGCTTCACCACCTGCTCCCTACATCGCATCTGCATTTCATTTTGTTCTAATCACCACACGCTCATCACTTCAATCCTCTTAATTCTATACCCGTCATAGTCACGGCCAATTTCCTCTGTGACCTCTACTTGAAAGCTCTCTTCGTATGCACCACCGCTATTTTGACATCCTCGTTTTGCCACGAGGATGCTCACTGGATGCACACAGCATATACCTCTGGCACTCTTTAGAACCACGCCTCTAAAGGACTGCCATTCCTCTTCTGAGTTACCAAGGTCAAGCTCGCCTTTTACATTGTCATCTTCCTCTCCCAAACCTTACTGGAACTTCTTTTCTTTACTTGTCACATTAAACTCATTCACAATGATGACTTCCCTTCTTGAATGAATGCTTCTAAAAATATTTCGCCGCAAGCATTTCCAAGCCCGAATCATGGGATTTGAATCATTGTCCCGCATTTCTCGAGGACAATTCGTGCTTTGCGCGCTGGTCATCAAACATGTTCCAGCGAGCTCCTTAGAAACTGTTGTGAGCGGAATGGATGAACCATCGCAGGTTCTATTTAAGAAAAGCCCGGCAACTGCGAAAAACAATTTCGTCAGATGCATGACGGTGAACTTCCGTGATTTATTTTAGTGTTTGGGTGAATTTGTTTTTGATCATGAGAAGTTACGCACTTGTTAATTGTGTGGGAATGATAAATCGTTAGGGACACGCACACATCTGGCATCTGGTCGAGAACAACTCTGTCGATCTACAAGAAGTTTTCCGATCTTTATGCTATTAAACAGCATGGTCAGTGCCAATGATAAGCAGTGGCAATGATAAGCATGGTCAGTGGCAATGATAAGCAGTGCCAATGATAAGCATGGTCAGTGGCAATGATAAGCAGTGCCAATGATAAGCATGGTCAGGGCCAATGATAAGCACCAACCGAGTCTTCAAGTGTCGAATTGATCGGAAGCCTTGATCAAAGATAGATGCCCGGGGCTCCATGATGCCCGGGGCTTTGTATCGGTTTTGTGATAGCTCGCGCCGTTACCCGGACGGTAGCCAGGTAGGGAGATTCCCGAGAGATACCGTTGGAATAATTGAACTGAACATCTATAAGAAACACTTACATGCTTCATCTGGATTTTTGATAAATAAAAAATTGTATAATATGCTCACAAATCTTCATTCTATAGCGTAAACAATAGAAACTTCTCCGGGCGATCATAGAACTCAACTTCTTAAAAAAACTCACATGCTTCAACTAGATTATCGGGGAAAAATAATACAAAATGCGCACAAAGCTTCATTCTATAACACAAACAGAAAGAAACTTGACGGGGTGATAGCTTAAGAAAGTTGTCATTTAATACACCAATTTCACTTTTCCAACAGCAAAAATGGGTTCCGCTCTGTTTCTCACAGATAATATCTTTTTTGAGGTCTATACAATTTCTCATTCACCTAATCTTACCTTGATATTCCTTTGCTGCGAAATAAAACTACTTGGTGTAAATAGTTTGTAATTAATTGCGACTTGGGGCATTGCACAGGTTGCCTTGTTTACGCATCCATGCTGTGTCTGGGTTCATCGTGAGGGCGCCTGCAGTGCTTTGCGGTGCTTGCTCGGAGATCCCCTGCCGGCCGTCAGGGAGGTATATCCGGACACACGGTCTTTACATATGAATAATGGCATCTAATCAAATAATATTTCTGCATTCGTTTCCTGCGATGAGTAACATTTAATGTACAATATGATGTACGCAAAAATTATATGTTTAATTTGATATGGCATTGCATTATGCATGTAAACGCAGGAAGCTTCAGGGATGGAAGGCATTTGATACGCCTATAGAATACCCATAGGGAATAGGGTGAAGGATAAAAAACACTGGTGTAGAGAAACCCATGGGAAATATGGTGGAGGATACGACTACACCGCCGCGTATTCCCACGAGGAATAGGATGGAGGATACGACTGTCGGTGTAGTATTCCCACGGGGGATAGGGTAAACTATACTACACCAGTGTACTCTTCCCACGAGGAATAGGGTGAAGAATACGATAACTCTGCTGAAATATTCCCATGGGGATTAGAGGGGAGGATAGGACAACACAACAAAGAGAGTACGCTCTTCATCTGCAGGTTAGTGACCCAATCAGCGTAACTGATAGTATTATGGCAACAACGGGTATGAAATAACTGGTTGACGAACTTACAGGACTTTGCTAACGTTGGTCAGTCCCAATAATGCTAGTAATATAACAGCTCATTAGCAAACTTTCTATGACCAAATCCCTGATTTCACAATTGGAAAATACCCCTCCTCATATGGTTTGCTTGAGCTTCTCTGACATCCGGCTCGGTGGCTAAGGGGGTAGCATGTCGGCTTCTCCTCACAATAGACTACTATTGGACGCCTAGGGTTGTAGGATCAAGTCTCTCTGACCCCGACTGAGGCATTCAATCCGGTCGGTTGATGGTTTAAGGCTTACCCATAAACGCCATGGGGCGAAATAAAGGCTACAAGCGGAAGCTTGGGAGGAAAGTCGTCATCATTTGGGTTACTAAGGAAACTGCAACGCTTGTCCTTGACTAAGTGTCAGAAAAGCTCTGCTTTACCTTTACCGAATCCTTTGAGCATAACTGTTTACCATGACTCGTGTTTTGATTCACCCTTGAAGCGAATACTCCCACCGGCTACTCGCAAAAAATAGAATAACTCAAAAGCTAGGTAATCAACATTTTCATACATATTGTTCATATAGTTACGTGATTACCGTTTACATACAAAATAATTCTTCAGCTTCATTACAATATGCAAGTAACAAAACTCACAATTTCTCTCCGACTTTATTCCACTTCAAGCATTCAATATTTAAACGAGTGCTGAAATGAACAACCAAGAATGATCATGAAAGCATGATACCTACTCCAAACAATTTTTTTTTCTGCGAATAGTTTCCATGTTAGTTTCCTTTGGAATTTCTTGCATAATGAAACTCTCGTAGGAAGACTGAAACCCTTTGTTCCCTAAATAAATTTTCCTAAAGGCTCTCCCGTGGCAACCCCAATCATTCTCAAATCACTGATATTGCATCTAGGTAATAAGTAAATGATTTTCCATTACCCAAGATGTTGAGCGGATATCTTAAAGTGTGGTATCGAAGTCGCATCTTTAATTGTACGAGTAACTCCATCTGGTCGTGCCATTTCTTCACGGAAACAATTGCACATGTGTCTACATGTTCCTCTCCGTTCACCCCTAGGTTGTCTTAACACATGTCTCTACATGTTTCTCTCCGTTCACCCCCAGGTTGTCTCAACACATGTCTCTACATGTTCCTCTCCGTTCACCCCCAGGTTGTCTAAACACATGTCTCTACATGTTCCTCTCCGTTCACCACCAGGTTGTCTCAACACATGTCTCTAAATGTTCCTCTAGGTTCACCCCCAGGTTGTCTCAAAACATGTCTCTACATACTCCTCTCCGTTCACCCCCAGGTCGTCTCAACACATGACTCTACATGTTCCTCTCCGTTCACCCCCAGCTGGTCTCAACACATGTCTCTACATGTTTCTCTCCGTTCACCCCCAGGTTGTCTCAACACATGTCTCTACATGTTTCTCTCCGTTCACCCCCAGGTTGTCTCAACACATGTCTCTCTACATGTTCCTCTCCGTTCACCCCCCGGGTTGTCTCAACACATGTTCTACATGTTCCTCTCCGTTCACCCCCAGGTTGTCTCAACATTCTAACATTCTCGAGATGTTAACGAAGTTAAAAAACTTGAACCTTTTTTTTTGTAATCCGAATGGAATTCTCTGAATTGACGATTTCTGTCATTCCAAATTATTGCACTGGCAGGAATTCACCGTGAATTATTTGATTTTTTAAATTTAATTTTAAACTACGTATTTATGTAGAGTAATACTGTTCTACTGCAAGTAACTTAATTTGCTTCACTGTTCTATCCGTAAACATACGATTCAATTACTTCGCAATTATTCAATTACGTTTTTTTTTCATACAAGGCATTTGTCTGATAACTACAATCAATTACATTCTGAATTTTTTTATTTCGATATGTCTGTGACCTCAACAATTATTCATCAAAAAAATCAGCTCGAACTTTAAGTGATATTCCTATAAAAGTCACGTCAGTCCATTCCACATAGCTAGTTGCTCCAACATTTTAACAATATGGATATGTCAACAACAGACGACATGTTTGTCAATATTGCACGGGCATGAAGTATGCGGCATCGCTTTGAGTCCCTTGTATTCTTGATTCAAGACCTAAAGATTGTAACCAGACGCTAAGAGATTAAATTTTCATCTGTATGGATTTGGTTGTGTTCTTAGAACACGAAATCAATCAAAATCTGAATGGATAAACAATATATGATAGTTTCTTTACTGTAGTTGATTAATCCGATGCGATTTTGAACTTTATTTCTATATATTGGAGTGGTACAACCATCTCGTAGCGAAATTTGGGATGCTCCCATGGTTGTCATAACTCATGCTAGTAAGAGTCATTAATTTGGAAACTCGGCTACTATGACATGTCTTCTTGGTGATTGGGTCCACCAAAGATGTTGTGTACCGGTTGCATATATTATCACTGGACCCATTCTAGTATCGGAGAATTAAAAAAAAAGTACAAATTAACTAAACAAATTAGGTCAATACTATTCAAAATTTGTTCACAAAAAAGGCTTACGCATCGTGAGTACCTGAAAAATTCCTCGGTTATTTGATGTGTTATATTTTTGCAGAACATCTTGACATGATCACTGCATCTCCACCTGGGAGGAGCGAAAAATACTTTTCTTCATTGGAAACAACGATTGGTATCATGTCATTTTGAGATCGACTACTAAGATTTAGAGTTAAAGATGATATGAAAATAAAAATTTCCACAGTAAACGGACGTATATAAATCGAGGCCGATAAGAAAATTACTCTGGGATTCAAACTTTGCTCCTTAAGCCAGCGTAACACAGTTAAATCTGAATAAACTTTACCCCATAGCGGGGGTGTTAGAATACTGCTACCGTAACCCCTGCGTGTCGTAAGAGGCGACTAATAAAGGGCGGGGCGAGGGGGCTAGGAATCCCTTCTTCTGTAATTTTTTTTCCCTATAAGACGGAAAGACGAGCGGGGGGAGAAGAGGTTCACGCCTCTCCGAACCCTATTGTTAGGGTTGCTTAATGTGAGTGGTTGTAGTCCACATGAAGCAAAGAGGAGAGAAGTTAGATGTGTTGGCGCTGAGTGAGATTAAGCTGAATGGTAAGGGCGAGTCTGAGTTTGTAGTGGTAAGTGGAAGAAAGTCAGGCGTGGATGAAGGTTGGACACAAGAAGGTGTGGTGTTGTTATTGAGTGATCGACTGGCTAGTAGCGTTACGGAGTGGAAAGAGGTGTCTTCAAGATTGATATGGGTGAACGTAAAGTTTGGCGTAGAAAAATGGGTATTTGTGAGTACATGCGGACCTGGTAGCGTGAGGAGTGAGGAGGAGAGGGAGCAATTTTGGACTAACCTGAGCGAGTGTATTGAGAGTTCTTGAAGTCAATTCAATGTGGTTGTACTGGGCGACCTTTAATGAGAGAGAGGGAGATGTGGATAATGTGAGGTATAGCGATTCTGATAGGAATGACAGTGGAGAAAACCTCATAGGTGTATGCATGGAGCAGGAGCTGGTCGTCGAAAAACGCCTGTTCAAGAAGCGAGATATCCACAAGTACACATGGGTGAGGATGGCGAATGATACAGTGGTGGAGAGAGCTCTGCTGCATTTTGTGCTGATTTCGAAAAGAGTGGTGGGGAGGCTGTTGGATGTGCGGGTGTTGAGAGGAGAGGGTGGAGGAGTGTCTGGCCATCTGCTGGTGGAAGGAAGATTAAGAGTGGAGCATAGGTGGAAAGGTATCAAAAGAGTGGAGCATAGGTGGAAGGGGAACAAAAGAGTGGTAGTGAAAATGAGTGAGCTAAATTAGAAAAGCAGAGCGGATTATTTCCGGCGGGCGTTAAGGGAGGAATCTGACAACGTTAGAGGACAGGACCTGCAAGATGTGGAGGAAGAATGGGAGAGATTCAGAGATGCCTTGTTGAGATGTTCGAGAAATTGGTGTGGCGTGCGCCATGTGGGCAGGTGCAGGCGGAAGACCTACGAGCGGTGGAACGAGGAGGTCAAACTGGCGGTGGCGCAGAAGAGAAGAGCTTTTGAGGAGTGGTTGCAGGCGAAGTCTGTGGTGGCCTGTGAAAACTATTAGGAGAAGAGGAAGGAGGTGAAGCGAGTGTCGAGGAGAACCAAAAGGGATGCTGATGCCAGGTGGGGCAGACAGTTGTGCCAGAATCTTGAGAAGAACAAAAAAATGGTCTGGAAAGAAGTTACTAGCTAGGGTGAGAAAGGGAGAGACCGGAAAGGAGGAGGTGGTGAAAGATGAAAACGGCTAGTTGTTGACAGAAAGTGGTGGTGTACGGAAAAGGTGGGCTGTATATTTTGATGAATTGTTGAATGTCGAGGATGACAGAGAGGCTGACATATTGTTGCGGTGAGTGGTAGTGCGCGGATGCAGGTTTTTGGAGAGGAACTTGTTGAGAACATTACTCGGGAAGAGGTGCAGGAGGCGGTAGAGGTGATGAATGCAGGGTAAGCCCCTGGTTTGGATGGCGTTGCTACTGAGTGCCTGAAAAAGGGTGCAATAACGATGGCCGAATGGTTGGTGAGGCTACTGAACATTTGTTTTGTGGCGGGCGTGGTACCAATTGAGTGGCTGCATTGTCCCGCCAAATAAGCGCAAAGGAGATAAAAATGAATGCTGCAACTCAAGAGGTATCAGTTTGCTATGAGTGGTCAGGAAGTTGTATGGGAGAGTGCCGATTAAAATGATTAGAGAATGTACGGATTGCGCAATTCGAGAGGAACAATGTGACTTAAATGGTGGTAGAGGGTGTGCCGATCAGATTTTTGCAGTGAGACTGGTCTGTGCGAAGTACCTTGTAAAGGGAAAGGATGTGTTCTGGGCCTTCATGGATCTGGAAAAGGTATACGACAGGATTGACAGAAAAGCGTTGTACAGGGTGTTGCGTTTGTATGGAGCGGGCGGAAAGCTGTTGAAAGCGGTGCAGAATTTCTATGTTGGCAGCCGAGCATGTGTCAGAGTGAAAGTGGGTCTGAGACATGGCTTCGTGATGTCTCTCTGGCTGTTCAATATCTATTTGGACGGAGTGGTCAGGTAAGTGAAGTTGAGTGTGCTGGGTCGGGGCTTGGAGCTTTTAGAAGCGAATGGGCGTAGTTGGCAGTTGAGCCAGTTGTTGTTGGCGGATGATACGGCGCTGGTGGCAGATTCAGAGGAGAAGCTATGTAGACTGGTGTCTAAGTTTGGTAGAGTGTCTGAGAGGAGGAAGCTTCGACTGAACGTGGGCAAAAGTAAAGTAATGAGATGCTTGAGGACTGTCGATGCCAGCAAAATTAGTGTCCTCCCATATGTAGAGTTTTAAGTATCTGGGCTTCCATGTGGAGAAGGCTGAACTAGTGGAAACTGAGGTGAAGTCGCGAGTGAAGGTGGGGTGTAAAGTGTTGGGTGCACTGAAAAGCGTAATGAGCTGCAGGACGTTGGGGATGGAAGCAAAGACAGGGCTGTATGAGGGTGCCGTTGTCTCCACTGTGCTGTACGGAGCTGAGACTTGGGGCGTGAGAGCAGAGGAGAGAAGAAGGTTGAATGGTTTCGTGATGAAATTTTTGAGGAACATGACTGGAGTGTTACTGAGAGACAGGTTTACTAATGACGTGATTCAAATCCGAACGGGGATGATGAAGAAGTTAAAAGACTGAGTTGATTCGCGTGTTCTGAGATGGTTCGGACACATGGTGAGAATGGATGAAGGGAGATTGGTGAAAAGGGTGTTGAAGGCAGATTCGAGTGGACGTAAGCCTAGAGGTAGACCGAAGTTTGGGTGGATGGATGATGTGAAGCAGGCGTCAGTAAGGAGAAACGTGAGTGTGGAGGTAACGAGAGAGCGTGCACTGGATATGCGTGGGTGGAGAATGATTGTGAACGGATGAATTTTGACGCTGTCCTGATGTCCTTTCTCGCCCTAGGCATATCGTTGAGAGACGGGATGGTCGTGGGCGGGGGGAGGCCCGGTCATCATGACGATGCAGGGGTACACCAGTCACGCTGTCGGGCCCTGCTGCCGACACTGACCTCGAACCGAACTCATGACCCAAAGGGTGTGTTGCAAGGTCCCCGGCCGGGCCCTTCTGCGCAAAGAGCTAAGGTGTGCGAGTGTGAGTGTATGAGAGTGTGAAGTGCGCCTTGCCGTCTAGTGTCTGTATCTTTATCTGTAACACATAATTTAATTGTGACAATTATCCGACCCTGTATTTCTTGAAAATGCACGTCCATCATCCCCCCGTAACCCGAGACCCTATGCTTGAGGGGGACTGCAACACCTGATACCTCTGAGAGCCCATAACTCGTCGTGAACTTAGCTCCAGCATGTGAATAATGTAAACACTCGTTGGCTTGCTGGCTGCTTTTATGATGCAAGGATGGTGAAGGATGGACGGGACCACATCACAGGATGGACGGGACCACATCACCACATCACATCACAGGATACAGGACAACAGGGCCAATAAACTGAGGGAACAATGAAGTGTCTATTTGGAAAATGACATGAAAAAGTCTTAGGTATAGAGAGGGTAGATAATTTGTGCTGTACCTGGGTTGGAATAATGAAAGAGGTACGAGGGTATTCCAGAATGTTTTTTATTCAACGATACAATCAAATATTTGTCCATCTGTTTCAGGCTTTTCTTAATGCAGCAAAATGTTTTGAAGACAATTTAAAAACATTTGTTAACTCTTTGAAATCATCAAAAAAGCAAGTCGTGTCAATTGCCTTTTAGGAGTTGACACGTCGTCGTTACGTCCATCCCCTCCATTAACTGTGACACGTCGTCGTTACGCCCGTCCCTCCATTAACTGTGACACGTCGTCGTTACGCCCATCCCCTCCATTAACTGTGACACGTCGTCGTTACGCCCATCCCCTCCATTAACTGTGACACGTCGTCGTTACGCTCATCCCCTCCATTAGCTGTGACACGTCGTCGTTGCGCCCATCCCCTCCATTAACTGTGACACGTGCCGTTACGCCCATCCCCTCCATTAACTGTGACACGTCGTCGTTACGC
>SDVV010038002.1:0-10778 GCA_016164225.1 Gammarus roeselii
GCAAGCAATGGGGCACTCTAGCAAGCAATGGGGCACTCTAGCAAGCAATGGGGCACTCTAGCAAGCAATGGGGCACTCTAGCAAGCAATGGGGCACTCTAGCAAGCAATGGGGCACTCTAGCAAGCAATGGGGCACTCTAGCAAGCAATGAGGCACTCTAGCAAGCAATGAGGACCTCCAGCAAGCAATGGGGCACTCTAGCAAGCAATGGGGCACTCCAGCAAGCAATGGGGCACTCTAGCAAGCAATGGGGCACTCTAACAAGCAATGAAGCACTCTAGCAAGCAATAAGGCACTCCAGCAAGCAATGAGGCACTCCAGCAAGCAATGAGGTACTCCAGCACGTGATGAGGTACTCCAGCAAGAAATGAGACACTCCAGTAGTAGTAGTAGTAGTAGTTTCTTCGGTTTTCCATCGGAGCTCCAACGTGTAGTCACTGAGTGCTCCCCCGTATGCAGATGATCCGTTGATTCTGCACAGCTTCGTGCACGAAGTTGAGTTAAAGTTCACAATTGATACGCAGGGAAGACAGCAAGTTCAGGATCAGAGATGATTCAAACCTCGTTAGTTTCACACGATTTCATATAGTCCGGTGTGTTTTCCGAAAGCGATCAGTTTTTTCGGAGTTCAGTTTCTGTGAGCAGGCGTTGTAGGTAGCACAGGGGGCTCAAGAAGGCTCGTTGGGCTGCTGCGAGTGCATCACAATCCATAAGTAAGTGTTTCACAATGATTGCCACTTGGTGGCAACAGGGACATGGTGATGCGTCCGGTCACATTTCAACGTTCATTATGAGATTGTGGGTTATCCACGTGTGTCCCGTGCATAGACGTTTAATGAACACTTGGTCTCCAGAGTTAGAGAACCTGGCGTCCTACTCTCCCACGGATGGTTTAACTGCAATCATTTTTTGTCCACTCGGTTACCAAGAGTCGTTCTATCGTGATGTTAAACGTGCGTTAATGACTGGGAACTAGCCTTGGTAATGTATTGAGATGAATTGTTCTTGCTGGGTAGACACCCGTTTAGCGAGGGAATCTGCGCGCTCGTTTCCTCTTATTCCCACGTGTCCAGGGATCCAGCAGAACTCGACCGCTTGGCCCGTCTCGGACATCGTGAATAGGTCGTGTTGCATTTTTCTAAGAGCAGGGTGATCAAAGTGCAGAGTTTTCAGCTGGGTGAGAACACTTAGACTGTCAGAAAATAAAAAATATTTGGGGAGGTGGTCACTTTTGTAATGGAGATGGCTAATTCGAGTGCGTGCAGCTCTGCAAAAAATACAGAGGCATCTTGGGGTAGGGTGGCCGAACGCGAGGTCCCTTTGCCTACGGCGGCAGCTCCCACTCCGTCCGATGTTTTGGCGCTAGCTGTCAGTGTATATATGGTGGTGCTCAGAGCATTGTTCATCAAGGAGTAGCTAGAATTCTTGGCGGTACGTGTTGGTTGGGGTTGTTGCTTTGGGGTACGGTTTCAAATCTAGGTTGACCAACGGTGGGCTGATCATCCACGTTGGTGTGTTGATTTGAAGAATTCGATAGGAGAATGAAGGCTTGATTGCTTTGCGACTGATGTTCAGCGAGGTCAGTAAGTTGTCCACACGTAGATAAAAAAGTGGGCATATGTTCTTCTTAGCCGCAAAGAGGCGTTTATCGAGAGTGTTGGTGGCGACACTGAGTGCTGGGCGATTGATGTAGCTATTTGTCTTAAAATAGTACTGTAGTGAGAGTTTGTCTCTCCGGAACGGAAGAGGAAGCTCGTTAGCAAGCACGTACAGGGATTCTATGGGTGTGGAACGGAACGCACCGGCTGTGATCCGCAGGGCGTTATTTACGATGATGGAGAGAGGTTCAAGGGTGGTTTGGACTGCTGAACCGTAAAAAATTGCTCCGTAATCAATGCGCGAGCGCGTTTTTGTTCTAAATAATGTCATGCCGGTGTCCACTCATAGTTCCGAATTTAAAGGATGTTTCAGAAAGGATAAGTCCGGTTGTCTTTTTGCAGCGAGTCTCCAGGGCTGTAATATGAGGTCGCCATGTGAGTTTAGGGTCCCACACAAGACGTGAGGAATTTTATTGATTCCTTGTATACTAGCGGAGTGTTGTTCAGCGTTAGAGCTGGTTTCAGGTGAAAGCCGGGCACACGAGTAAAGTGCATGCTTTCCGTTTTGGAGGGCGAGAATCGGAATCCGTTTTAGGAGGCCCAGTTCCCGACTAGGGTTTGACATTTCTGGAGTTCCTGTTGAATTGTTAAGTGACTAGGGTGCCTGTAGCTTATTAGTAAGTTGTCCACGTATAGTGGTTAACGCACTCTTCCGTCGCGCGGGAGAATGTCTGCTATCTGGTCGATTTTGAGTATAAAAAGAGTGACACTGAGGACCCTTCCTTGGGAGACGCCTATTTCTTGCGGATAGGATGGTGACAGGGATGTCGCCGACCTTAACCCTGAAGGTGCGATTTTGCAAGAATTGGGTCTGCACCCCTGAAATAATATTTGGGAGGGCCTTGTTCATGGGTATGAAGTGGTCCTCCAATAAGGGGACCATTCACCTTTTTGGGTCATCTGAAGAGGCGGGGCGTCCTAATACCCCGACCTCATTGGTAAATATACAATTTATTCCGTTAACGGATTTTGTTGGCTCCTCCCACCCCTTGATACAATATAAAATAACCCTGCGCTCAACAGTGTTATTGGATCTAGTCCCTACGATTGCTGACACACGGAGTTTTACAAGGTGCGCAAATGGCCCTCGACTCGTCAATGTCTCCTACGTTATACGATCCACAAGGGGACCACCTGTTTCTCTGAACAAACATCGGAGGGGAATTAAAGATATGAAAGGCAAGGGATTTCTTCGTGTAACTTAAGATAGGTTTAACAGGCCTAAGGCCTACACTGTTTCTAGGGCACACACTACTTGGTGGTAATGTTCGGTTAGCGACGGAACACTGCCTCCGTCTAAAAGGATGTTAATAGGTCGCTTGAGTTTTTCCTAGATGCGTCGGATTTTTTCCCACACTTGGAGAGGGGGGTGTTTCGATTAATAGTGTTGACTAACTGAGCCCAGCTTTCACGTTTTTTCTTCACTAGAAGTTTTCTGTGTACAGCAGATGCTCTTTTCCACGCTACTCGGTTCCTGAGGGACGTGCACGTCGGTAGGCATTGTATAGCCTTTCAAGCTTATCTCTTGCTTCTCGCACCTCTCGGCACCACCATGGTTTTGGAAAGTAAGGTTGTAGGGGCATATTGGGGAATGCTTGCCTCGGCTACAGCTTGAAACTTTTCGTATAGCTGGACGACGAGGTCGTGTTCCGAAATGTTTTTGGGGATGTCATCCATATTGCACCACGTGATGTGTGCTGAGTATTCCACCCAGCTGGCTTTCCGGTAGTTGAATCGAAGTTCTTGTGAGGCTGGGTTTCTTGGTTAGTTGGTGAGAAGCGATATGATGACTGGGTTATAGTCGCTGTCGTGTGTTGAAGTCAAAACTCCCCTATCGAGTTGGGGTGCCAGAGTGGGGGAGCATATGGATAAATCGATGGCAGTTTTACTTTCGGGGGTAATTTGGGTGGGTTGTCCGTCGTTGAAAAGGACCAAGTTGTGAGCGTTTATGATGCTAGCCATTATCACTCCATTAGGGTCTGCTCTCACGCATCCTCATGTTTCATGGTAGCTGTTGAAGTCTCAGAGGGGGAGTATTGGCGAGGGCAGTTGGTTTAGCAATTCGATCATTAGTGCTTCCGAGAGGTCATGGCTTCGTGACGAGTAGATGGATACCACTGTTATTGGTGTTGAGACGCATATTTTATAGCGATAGCTTGGAGTTCTGTCCTCAGGGGAAGGGGGAGGTGAGGTACGCTATGGTGGATCATTAGTGCCACTCTGCCGTGATATGTCACGTTGGTGTGGCCTTCGCGGCGGTGTATGATATTTTGGGGGTTTCCGAAGGTGGCGATCTCTCGGAATTTGATCTCTTGGAGGCCTATCACCAAAGGCTTATGGGTGGCGATTTAGGATAGTGATTCGTCTTTCTTGTTTCCGAGTCCCTGGCAGTTCCACTGAAGTATTTTGTTGTTCATTTTGAAGGCTGTTTACACTCAGACTTTGATGATCTAGAGTGGTCGCGTGATTTGCTGGAGCTTTTGGTGTGTTCACGTTTCTGAGTTTGCCCAGGAGTTCCGGGTCGGGAGTGTTCATGGGAAGGCGGTCTGCTGGGATTGCTGCGGTCGCGGCTGCGAGTGCTCTTGTGTGAGGACGAGGGTTGGTGCTCTTTATGTTTGATACGTGAGCGAGTGCGCTCTTCTTCTGTGGTAGCCTTTTTTATCTGCGTGTGTGTTTGTGTGGAGTGCGAGGTATTTGGGCCAGGTAAGATGACTGGTTGTTCAGAGGTCTCAAGTATGAGTTTTTCGAGATAAGAGCCGTTGTTGAGACCGTGATCGTTCTCTCTGGTTGCGTGTTCGTGAGTCGGGTTGTTAACTGGGGAGCCCAGCGTTTGCGCTAAATTTATTTCCGCACACGCGCACTATCGCTACTGCACTTCAGCTTACTTTCATGGCCGGACACGTGTCATAACCGCTAAAAATCTTTCCGCACACGTGCTTTCGCGCTAAACAATGCTTCAGCCCACGCGCATTTGCGCCACAATCATAACATCCCTCAATCAGAGCAACCACTGGCATATCCGCCACTGGCAAATCCGCCACGAGTCGTACCGTTTTACTGGGTGTCACTCTAATGGAACTTCAATAAACTGTCGTAACCGCTAAAAAAACGGCATTACGCCCCCTAGAAAAATACGTACGTTTGCCCCGCGGGTTAGAAATACGTACTTTTGCCCCGCGGGTTAGAAAAACGTACCCCTAGGTTACGTTAGGTTGGGAGGAAAAGTTTCATTAAAGTGATAACCAGTAAAATGGTACCTTAGTTTGTGGCTGATATGCTAGTGACGGGTATGACAGTGACTGGTCTGACTGAGGAATGCTATGAATGTTCGATGTTAAAAGATGGTACCGAAGGTAGGTAGTCGAAACAATTTTAGACTGGTATGACAGTTGGCAGAGCTGAAGGGGGCTGATCTGACGTTAGCTATGAAAGAATTTATCGCCAGGTATAGCGACCCCACCACTTTCGGTAAACGTTATGAGGAAGTGGGTGGGGAACGGCGCCGATCTTTTCTCCTGGGTAGGAGAGTCATTCTGGGAAGAGCGCATCGAGATTACAGCTTCTAGTCGCTCGACCCCGTGATCTATCTGGTATTGGAGAATCGCTCTCTCCGTCTCCTCCTCTGGGCAATCTCCATGTCCAGTGGTTGTGTCCGTATATTTTGCAGTAAAAACAGTGCTATTCTTTGTGCTGG
Source organism: Gammarus roeselii (assembly GCA_016164225.1). NCBI lineage: Eukaryota > Metazoa > Arthropoda > Malacostraca > Amphipoda > Gammaridae > Gammarus > Gammarus roeselii. The sequence continues at coordinate 5,353 of SDVV010038002.1, forward strand.
CACGACTGTGGATCTTCCCGTTTGTCATGGTCGTCCTGGGAGCAGTATGAGCATCATTGCTTATCATTACAGTTTCCTCTCGTGTGTCCGTATTTCTGGCATTTATAACATTGCATTGGACGTCTCTCAAATGGTGTAACCTTGGTTTTGGTGGCGCAGAAGGGAATGTCTAGATATTTTGGTAGAGTAGGGCAGTTGAATTTTAGTATTAGGGCTGTGGTAGTCTCTCTCCTTGGTGTGCTCTTTGGTGCGATTTTTGCTTCGACAACGCCTCTTCATATTGAACGAGTCGTTGATGTACTCGATTTCTTCCTTTGAGTTATCTTCATCGTAGATCAAACCTGAACTTGTAGAGAAAGTCGGGTGTGGCACTATTTCGCATGGTTTTTCACAAAGTCTAGTTTTGAAGATAATCATGTCACTTATAAGTTTCGTGTCTACTCTGATGACAAAGCCTTCTTCGCTGCTGGTGGCGACGCTCAGGACTGGGCGGCCAGTGAAGAGCCCAGCTCTTTTCGCAGAGTGTATGGACAAATATCCGGTCTGTCGTTGGCGTCGAACGTGATCTTCAGGTGTTCGAGAAAGGTATGACTATTGTTGAACAAGTTGTGTTCATTGAATGGCGTGTATTGCTTCCTCCTTGCAGCCCTCGGAGCTCGTTTGGGGTTTTTGTGGGGTGAAGAGTTGTCGAAGATGTCGTCATACGTAGAAGTAGAGGTACTCGCGTAATTTGCGGGGTCTTTAGTTTGTTGGTTCTTTACTAGTTCACGGATAGGGAGAAAAATGACCTTGACATGACCCTCGAGCCTCGTTGGATGGTCGTCAATTGTGCTAGGTTCTGCGGCGAAAACTTCTGCTTCCTGCTCATAGAGGCCGGTTGCTTGGTTTAGCAGATTCGTGATTTCCTGGACGTTCCTGGTTAACTCGTCGATGCGTTTGTCTCTCCGGTTGTCTTCGACTAAAGTATCGCTGGTCATCTTGGAGAGGCTGACGTTCTTGGCCGTTGGAACCTTGGTCTTCGTCACTCTGGAGGGGATGCTGGTCCCTCCTAAATGGGGTTTCTTTCTACTCCCCATCGGCCTCCTGGATCGCACCAGGGGCTAGAGAGCTCACTTTGGAGGCCTCTTGACCGGCTTTACCGATTTTAAGCTACGTTAAATTTAAAGCACAAACTAGGGCCAAGCCTGTGTTTTGATAGGGATTTTTGGTCAGTTATTGGCACGGAAACAAAAGCGATTTCGGGCCCTCCAGCAAGCAGTAAGGCACTCCAGCAAGCAATGGGGCACTCTAGCAAGCAATGAGGCACTCCACCAAGCAATGAGGCACTCCAGTAAGCAATGAGGCACTCCAGTAAGCAATGAGGCACTCCAGTAAGCAATGAGGCACTCCAGTAAGCAATGGGGCACTCCAGCAAGCAATGAGGCACTCTAGCAAGCAATGAGGCACTCCAGTAAGCAATGAGGCACTCCAGTAAGCAATGAGGCACTCCAGTAAGCAATGAGGCACTCCAGTAAGCAATGAGGCACTCCAGTAAGCAATGAGGCACTCCAGTAAGCAATGAGGCCCTCCAGTAAGCAATGAGGCACTCCAGTAAGCAATGAGGCACGCCAGGAAGCAATGAGGCACTCCAGTAAGCAATGAGGCACTATAACAAGCAATGAGGCACTCCAGCAAGCAATGAGGCACTCCAGCAAGCAATGAGGGACTCTAGCAAGCAATGAGGCACTCTGACAAGCAATGGGGCACTCAAGAAAGCAATGGGGCACTCAAGAAAGCGATGGGGCACTCAAGCAAATAATGTGGCACTCAAGCAAGCAATGAGGCACTCAAGCAAGCAATATGGCACTCAAGCAAGCAATGGGGCATTCTAGCAAGCAATGGGGCATTCTAGCAAGCAATGGGGCACTCTAGCAAACAATGCGGCAATCAAGCAAGCAATGAGGCACTCTAGCAAGCAATGAGGCACTCCAGAAAGCAATGGGGCACTCCAGCAAGCACTGGTACTCTCTAGCAAGCACTGGTACACTCTAGCAAGCACTGGTACACTCTATCAAGCCCTGGTACACTCTAGCAAGCACTGGTACACTCTAGCAAGCACTGGTACACTCAAGCAAGCACTGGTACACTCTACCAAGCACTGGTACCCTCTAGCAAGCACTGGTACCCTCTAGCAAGCACTGGTACACTCTAGCAAGCACTGGTACACTCTAGCAAGCACTGGTGCACTCTACAAAGCACTGGTACACTCTAGCAAGCACTGGTACACTCTAGCAAGCACTGGTACACTCTACCAAGCACTGGTACACTCTACAAAGCACTGGTACACTCTACAAAGCACTGGTACACTCTACAAAGCACTGGTACACTCTACCAAGCACTGGTACACTCTACCAAGCACTGGTACACTCTACCAAGCACTGGTACACTCTAGCAAGCACAAGGACAATATAGCGAGCCATGGAAACTCAACCAAGCAATGAGGCACTCCACCAAAAAATGGCTCACTTAAGCAAGAATGGTACACTCAAGAAGGAATAGCACATGCAATCAGGAATGGCACACGCAATCAGGAATGACACACGCAACAGGAATGGCACACGCAAGCAGGAATGGCACACGCAAGCAGGAATGGCACACGCAAGCAGGAATGGCACACGCAAGCAGGAATGGCACACGCAAGCAGGAATGGCACACTCAAGCAAGCATTGTTACAAACTACCAAGCATTGGTACACTTTAGCAAACATCGATACGCTCCAGCAAGCAATGGTAACCTTCAAAAAGTAATGATACACTCTAGCAAGCAATGGCATACTCAAGAAAACGATGGCACACACAAAAAAATAACGGCACACTCAAGCAAACAATGGCATACTCAAGCAAACAATAGCACACTCAAGCAAACAATGGCATACTCAAGCAAACAATGGCACACTCAAGCAAACAATGGCATACTCAAGCAAACAATGGCACACACAAGCATACAACAGCATGCTTGTGTGTGCTATTGTTTGCTTGAGTATGCCATTGTTTGCTTGAGTGTGCCATGGTTGCTTGAGTGTGCAGAGAGGACATACTCGAGTAAACGATGACACGCTCAAGCAATCGATGACACACACAGGCAAGCCATGACACAGTAGCAAATAAAATTGCACTCATGTTAAGCAATGCCAGACAGTAACAGACGAATGACGACACTGCATAGGCTAACGAGTGCCTCAATAAATTACACTTTTATCATTATTAAACAGATTGCGTGATCCACGAAATTGTTAATACAATTATAAAAACAATGATGAAGAATTCTCAAAAGAGTACAGTAATTGCAAGAAATGAACGTCGGATATGACGAACCGTGTGCATAATATCAAGTGCACGAGGTACAACTTTCAAACCACTTTAGTTTTGGAAGACTGTGCACGTTTCGCGAATGCGTTATTCCCATCGAAGGACATTGGGACGTAACTACTCTACGATCAGTAAACTACAGCAGCTTCCTTCACCACAAGAAATTAGTATCTATTGTAATTTACAGACATATCACTTATATAGCGCTTTTATGGGCTGGCATTTTTATAACCATTTAAGAAACAGGGCGGAATGTCTCACTCGGGGTCAGGTATGCTTGAACCTACGACCTCCAGCACCCAATGGGAGTCTATTGTGAGGAGGACCCGACACGCTAGCTGGTGCCACTCGGCCACCGAGCTGGTGCCACTCGGCCACCGAGCTGGTGCCAGTCGGCCACCGAGCTGGTGCCACTCGGCCACCGAGCTGGTGCCACTCGGCCACCGAGCTGGTGCCACTCGGCCACTGAGCTGGTGCCACTCGGCCACCGAGCTGGTGCCACTCGGCCACCGAGCTGGTGCCACTCGGCCACCGAGCTGGTGCCACTCGGCCACCGAGCTGGTGCCACTCGGACACCGAGCTGGTGCCACTCGGACACCGAGCTGGTGCCACTCGTAAACAGAGCTGGTGCCACTCGGCCACCGAGCTGGTGCCACTCGTCCACAGAGCTGGTGCCACTCATCCACCAAGCTGGTATCACTGAGTTTAACACATGAATAGGGACAGTAATCTTCTTCTCTATTAGGGGGGAGGGAGTTATAGAAATGGATGTAGGGGGAAGGGGGTAGATTTCCACACCCCATCGGTGCCCAGTAGCTATAGAGGGAACGGAGAGAAGGCGTGCGAGGAGAAGGACGGGGTAGTGGACTGATAGACGGCGACACCCAAGTTAATTAAGTTACGTGAAGACAGTTGAATAATACCCCACTTCATTACGTCAGATGTGGGAGGAGGAAGGGCTAAGGACTGGGTAGCTTATATCGTCGCATGTGGGGAGCAATGGTCTTCACAGGTACGAAGCGGGGGACTAAATTGGTACAAACGTGTAATCGTATCCCGATTCTATGTGCGGAAAAGCCGATAGCGCAGCCACAACTGCGACAACCATTGGAACCATCATGTCAACATTTGAGAGGAACCAATAAATATAGTGAGTCGTGTTATATAATGCAACTGGTGTAGTAAAGGGAGCGGGCATATGATGTAGTGACAGACATATTGAGAAGGGTATCATCCAACGTACAGGATATAGTACAGTAATGGTAGGAATGTTAAGTTCAACTTGTTTCTTTCTAATCATTATTGTATCATCGAGTGCTACAGTAAAGGATATGATAAATATTGTTGTTATTAAATCAATGGACACGAACGCCAATGATACGCCAAGCGACAGAACTGCAGGAGCATGTTATCAGTCTTCCTCTACATGGCGGTGCGCATTGCAGCCCGGTACTATGAGTACCATCATGATGAAACCATCGTTTATTGACTTCAACAAATGAACGGCCAATATTAAAGTCCACTAATCAGCAACATTCGTCCGTTCGAGGTTTACACGAGACATCGCCGTCCGCACATGCACGATAACGCCTCCTAGTGATGAGCGGCGTCATGAATGGTATATCTGAAAGAAAATTAATGTAATGGGTGACAAACAAATTTTTGATGTCACATTGATGTACATTGTTATTGATGTTCATTTTTCCCGGCACAATGGCATTAGTTTCCCGGCACAACAGGAGATGGAAAAATATAAAACTGCCCAATGACTACTACCAGGATAAAGAGTCCTCTGTATAACCTCTTCTTGAGATATAGTCAAGGGAACAGATGAAAATGTACACTGCCTGCTGAGACTGCCAGCGAAGATTGCCTGCTAAGATTGCAAAGATTGCCTGCTGAGATTGCAAAGACTAGTTGCAAAGACTGCCTGCTAAGACTGCCTGCTAAGACTGCCTGCTAAGACTGCCTGCTAAGACTGCCTGCTAAGACTGCCTGCTAAGACTGCCTGCTAAGACTGCCTGCTAAGACTGCCTGCTAAGACTGCCTGCTAAGACTGCCTGCTAAGACTGCCTGCTA
>SDVV010038003.1:0-10778 GCA_016164225.1 Gammarus roeselii
GGATGCCAAGGGCGGGAAAGCACATCAGAGCAGCGTCAAAATCAACCATTCACAACCATTCTCCACTCACGCCTGTTCATTGCACGCTCTCTCGCCACCTCCACATTCATGTCTCTCCTTCCCAACGCCTGCTTCAGACCATCCATCCACCCAAACTTCGGTCTACCTCTAGGCCTGCGACCACTCGCCTCCGCATTCATCACCCTTTCCACCAATCTCCCTTCATCCATCCTCTCCATGTGCCCGAACCATTTCAGTACACGCGAATCCACTCTGTTCTCCAACTTTTTTACCATTCCTGTTCTGATTCGATTCGGACATTAATGCTTCGGAGAAATTGGGCTTCGTGACTAGTCATCACTGTTGCACAACTTGAAATTAACATCGAAGCGACGATAGCTTCAAGTTCTGTTCACAGGGTAAAGGAGTGGTGCTGTACGCTCTGGTGGATCACAAGTGCCACTCCGCCGTGAGCTGTCAAATTGTTGTGTCCCTCGGGGCGAGGTGCAACAGATTGGGGGATTGTGCAGGTGGCAGTCTCTCGGGAGTATGATCTTTTGGAGACCTATCAACAACTGCTTATGGTTGGAGATTAGGGATAGTGACACGTCATTCATGAAGTCCTTAGCAATGCCACTGAAGTATTGTGTTCTTCACTTCGAACTTGGGTCACATCCAAACCTTGCTGGTCTGAAGAGGTCACGTGGTTTATAGGTATTTTCATGATGTTTGTGTCTTTGGGCCTACTCGGAGATCCTAGATCGAGAGCGGTCTCGGTAGCGTCCGCTTTCTGTAGAGCGTGGTCTTTTAACATTTCAGCGTTCGCGGCTACGAGTGCTTTGGGGAGGGGAGGGGGGTAGGGAAAGGAGGAGGACCGCCCTTTGTGTTTAGTTCTTGAGCGTGCAAACTGTCTTTTATGAAAGGTTTTTTAAACTGGAAGATTGGCTGAATAGAACCCAGTGGGTTATTTGGGTCAGCTGAGGTGAATTGTTGTTCAGCAATTTTGGGTATGAGTTCTTCTCACGCAGGCGATGACCGTTCTCGCTGGTGAGATGTTCGGGTGTCGAGCATAGCAACTGAGGATTGGATCTAAGTCTGGTTTCCGTTGGGCGGAGCCTCGGTCAATACAGGTAGTAGTCGATTTACGTCCTGAGCTTGACGAGCTATCGTGCGTGCGCTGTTGCTACTCTTGTTTTGTGCTGGGTGGGTATAGAGGACCTCGAGGTCGTCGTCGGAGATATCGACATCTTTTCGTTATTTTCGCATTTGGACTAGTGGACTCTGCTGGGTGGTCGACTGGGGGGCAGCCTCCCTCGAGGAGTCCCCCTAGGCAATGGTGGGTTCATTGTTAGAGCCACTCGCCTCTATCACCGAAGGGGTCATTAGGCTGGGTGCGATGGTGTTGCTGCTAGGAAGAGGTGTTGAGGTCTTGTTAGTAGGTTGTATTGACGATGTTTGGTTGTAGTTAGAAGGATTGAATTTATTTGTAGTTTTAACTGCTTGGGTATAATCAAGATGAGTAGGATTTTCGTCGTGCTAGATTTGAATGACTGGTGTCAGTGTTTTTTTGAGGTCGTTTTGTATCTGTAATTTCTGATCCATATGTTTTTAGTAGTTGCGGTCGCCTGCATCAACGAGACATGAAGAGTGGCAATGCTTAGTATGAAGGATTTGCATGCGCGGTATTGAAAGGCTTCAATATCACGTTTGGTGGTATTGAAGAACGGACGTAGTTCAATAGTTACTTTCTGTTTGTCTACATGGGTAATTCTTCGTACAGCGTTTTTTTTTCATGTCAACAACATGGGTTAGATACTTCAATACTTGTCTGCGGACGCTTTCCGGTTTACTACCTAGTCGTTGTACGAGTGCATTCATCTTGATGAAAGAAATGGTTCTACAGATACTAGGCCGAATCCCATAGGATAGCGGGGTAGCCAACGGCAAGGCGCACCTCACACATATCTCATACTCACTCAAACAAACCTGGCTCTTTTGCGATAAAGAAAAAGTTCAGCAAAGAGACCGCGCAACACACTCAGGGTCAGGAGTGCGGTCCGAGGTCAGTGTCAGAAGCAGGAACAGACAGTGAAACGGGTTTGACTCTGCCGCGTCATAGTAACCGAGTCGTCGACCATCCGGTTCCTCAACGCGACCACAAGAGCGGGAAAGCACTTCAGGGCAGAGTCAAAAATCATCCATTCACAACCATTCTCCACTCACGCCAATACATTGCCAGCTGTAAAACACTGAACCTCCTGCAACAATTCTTCATTTAGGAGACTAATTCTGCTCGCATCGACATTTCCCGAACATCCCGTTACTTTGTTCCTAACCACGGTAACTCGCAGCTTCCTCTTCTCACACACTCTGCCAAACTCCAACACTAGCCCGCACAACTACTCCTCAGAATGAGCCACCTCTGCAAACAACAATTGACTCAACTGCCAACTCCGCCCATTCACTCTCAACAGCTCTAAGCCACGTCTCGATGCACTCTCGTTCACCTTCCTGACGACTCCATCCATGTAGAGATTGAACCGCTTTCGACATATTTCCACCCACTCCATACAAACGCAATACCCTACATGGCGCTTCCCTGTCGACCCAGTCGTCTCTGTCGTAGGCTTTTTCCAGATCCATGGAGGACCAGAACACATCCTTTCCTTCCACATGGTACTTATCACAGACTTGTATCACTGCAAAAGTTTGATCGGCACACCCTCTACTACTCCTGACGCCACACTGTTCCTCGCCAACAGCAACATCTACACTGTCTAATCCTTTTGATTAGCACTCTCCCATACAACCTACCGACAACACACAACAAACTGATACTTATCGTGTTGCAGCATTCAGTTTGATATCCGTTGTCCAAATACAGCGGACAACTGCAAGCACTGCACCAGTCACTAAATCGAAACCACACCCAACACAAACAGATTCAGTAGCCTTACCAGCCATTCACCTATAATTATTCCACCCATATATTAGAAAAGACGTTATTAAATTAGAGAAAGTTCAACGTAGAGCTACCAAACTCATCCCTTCACTGCGAAATAAATCATACGAAATCTTTAATTGCAAGAGAAACGTCAAGTCAGAGGCAACAAGACCAAAGTGTGGAAGATTATGGAGGGTAAGGAAAACATTGACTGAGCAAGCCTTTTCACTCTAGATACTAACAGAGTGACTAGGAACAATGGATTCAAAATCATTGGGAAACATATAGAATTGTCGAAGAATGGAACAAGCTTCCAACGGAGGTTGCAAATAGCAATACAATCGAAGCGTTCAAGTTGCCGCTCGACAAATTCTACATAAATCGCCGATAAATAGCTAAACCGTTCCGTTTCTTGACGTTATAAAAACCGAAATGGCACATGAGGCACTCCTAGACGTTCTACTTCAGAACTACCGGTTCTCCTCTTGCTATCAAAAGGCTACCTAGTTTGAGCCAATAAGCCAGTTGTTGTCTTCCTACAATTGTAAACTTGCAAACCCCTCTTCAGGCACCCAGTCGCAACGCCGTCCAAACCTGGGATTTTCCCTGCCATTAGCCCTTCTATTGCTTCCTGCACTTCTGCATTAATAATGTCCACAGTAGGTTACATGATAGTGCCCATAAAAGTTGTTGATTGGCTTCTAATGAGCAATGGATCAGAGCATACTGAACGTGAAAGAAGGTAACTAACCAAGAAGTTGTAGATTAGAACCCACAAACAAAAGACACCAGTATGCCTTCTTATAGCTTTGGGAATTTTAGTATATAAGATTAGAATGACGAGGCTTTCAAGCGCGCTTGAGTCGGCGTCTTTCTGGGGCCAAATATCAATCCGGCAACTAGCGCAGAATCAAGTTATAGACAATATTTTATTCGATAACAATAATTGGGTTTATTACAGCATAAAGTCAAAGTACCCATACGCGGCTAATGTCAAAGGTATGCACAGGAGGTACATAAACCCTTCAGGTGTTCAGCCAGGTGAGTCCCAACAGTCCCCAGGTTTCTTACCTTTGCGGCTCCCCAAGGGCTCAGCATACCCGATCGTTGGGTGCACCGAGCCACAACCATGAAAGCCAGCACCCACAAAGACTCCGCAGAACAACTAACATGAAGATACTGGAAGAGATGCGAATCATTGGCTTTCAGAAAACATACTCAAAGCCACCGATGCAAAACAGCACTAAGCACATCTATAACTCAAACAGAGAACACAGAGAGTAGAATTATCAAAAACAAGCAACAGGCTAGTACACCACAAACTGTCGACAAGACTGGAAACACAGTAAGTCGCCAGCACTCAAACAACCTGCCTCAAAATACTCATCATGAAGGCAGAAATGGTAGATGATTCAACAACAACCTCGGGCAGCTCATTCCATATTCTAATGCACCTAACATTAGAAAAAAAATCCTTGCTAACAACTACAGAACCAAGGGGTACCATGTGCTTGTGCGGATGTCCCCATGTCCTACCATCCAGTGACCTCTGGAATAGAATAGATAAATCATAACCCTCTGTATCACAACACAGAATTTTCCAATATCTCACGAGGTCACATCTCAGCCATCTGCCCTTGATAAAGAACAAATTCAGAACCATCAGTCGGTCATGATAGGGCAGATAGGCCGTGCGTCTGTTTGGTCAGCTTCCTCTGAACAAATTCAAGCGAATTCACATCCTGAACATATCCAAAATTCCACACACAAGAACTGCAGTCAAAAATTAGCCTGCAAAGGGATGCAAAGAGAGTGACCTTAAAATCCGATCCTCTGTTGATAGTCGACCTAAGCAAATCACTACAGAGACCGGCAGCTTGCCACAACTTCCTTTATATGGCGATGGAATTAAAGACCAACATCGCCACATAAACTCCCAAAGCGCACTGAACCCGGAACAACTCCAAATGCCCCCCTTCCAGAGTGTACACGGTATTTGCACAAAGACCAATCCACCCAGCAAAACGGAAGAATTATGCTCAACCTACCCTGCTTCAGAGCCCCAAGGATTCGCAGTCGTCCTGAAGGTGCCGAGAGCAATGCGCCCCAATACCAGCTTTTGGGTGAGATGAAGAAGAGGCAGGAAGCAGGAATCCTGTGCACAAAATCTACTCTCAGTGTAGGGATGGTTAAGTTAGAGTAACGTGGCTTTCCAGCGTGTTTGAGACAGCGTCCTTCTGACGTCAAACCAGCAACAAGTGCTGAATCAAGTAGCAGACAATGATTAAACTAGATTTTAGTTAGGTATACGACTACGTTTGGTCAATGTCCTTTAAATAGTGAATGTGAAAAGAACGCATGGATGCCACCAGAGGTACAGGAACTCCTAAGGTGCTGAGACCATATGGTCCAGCTCTCCCCTGGCGACAGCAAGTTGGATGAACACTCAGCCTATCCTAATCCAGTACCAAGAATTTGTAGACATTTTCAAGGTGCCGAGGAGCTGATGAGGCAAATGAAAGTCAAGTAAACTCAGGATCGGGAGGAATAGGAGAGATAGTGAAGGGTGACAAAGAGGGGAGTCAGACGAAAAATTAGGGTTATCAACCCCTTCCCCCCTCGTGTTAGGCCGTGACTGCGCCGTTCGTGACCCTCACAGATGCCCAAGGGCGGTAGAAATATTAGTAGCAAAAATAATAGAATAGAATATCCATGAGATTCGTTTAAACTAATGGGGTCCACCTCTACAGGAGCTCTGACGCAAGTCTCTGCTTGCTCCTCAGTAAGACGAGATACGAGTGTAGCTATTTTGCAGAGCAGGAACCCCACCTTGCTGGGCAACGGACAATCATCAAGAAGCAGCGTGATGACGGCTGGCCCAAGCGGGTCCTCCAGAGGGATGACTGCCACCATGCTCTGCACCACGCTCAGCCATCCACTCTCTTTATCTGCCACACTGTGAAGCTGCAGCATCGAGTCTGGGGGTTCCTGGTCACTGAAAGTCACAAGTTGTATCAATTAGCTAATTTTCCAATTCTCCAGGATGGTAATGAAATTCATCCAGGAATATTTGGGAATACCTGCAAATGTGAACTAGCAGTGCATCCAAATAAAAATGTTTGCAAGTCTACACCTTAGGAGCTTTTCTTTAGATGAACTCCATCAGTAAGAGCAGTAAGAAAGGACAATTCATTCATATGTTATTTGATTATAACAATCGCTGTTAAAAACATTCATGAATAAAAAATCAGCACCCGTAGGCAAAAGCTGCTAGCTAAAACCATTTCTCCTAACATGCTCCTGCAAACTTCAATTTGCTTATTTTTCAAACTATCTCATTTAAACATTTCATCTAACAAGCTACTACAGACATCAACTTGCTTGTTTTTCCAACAATCTCATTTAAACATTTCACTCAACATGCTACTACAGGCATCAACTTGCTTGTTTTTCCAACAATCTCATTTAAACATTTCACTCAACATGCTACTACAGGCATCAACTTGCTTGTTTTTTAAACAATCTCATTTAAACATTTCACCTAACATGCTACAACAGACATCAACTTGCTTGTTTTTCCAACAATCTTGTTTAAACATTTCACCTTAGAACATGCTACTACAGGCATCAACTTGCTTGTTTTTCCAACAATCTCATTTAAACATTTCACTCAACATGCTACTACAGGCATCAACTTGCTTGTTTTTTAAACAATCTCATTTAAACATTTCACCTAACATGCTACAACAGACATCAACTTGCTTGTTTTTCCAACAATCTTGTTTAAACATTTCACCTTAGAACATGCTACTACAGGCATCAACTTGCTTGTTTTTCCAACAATCTCATTTAAACATTTCACTCAACATGCTACTACAGGCATCAACTTGCTTGTTTTTTAAACAATCTCATTTAAACATTTCACCTAACATGCTACAACAGACATCAACTTGCTTGTTTTTCCAACAATCTTGTTTAAACATTTCACCTTAGAACATGCTACTACAGGCATCAACTTGCTTGTTTTTCCAACAATCTCATTTAAACATTTCACTCAACATGCTACTACAGGCATCAACTTGCTTGTTTTTTCAACAATATCATTTGAACATTTCGCCTAACATGCTACAACAGACATCAACTAGCTTGTTTTTCCAACAATCCTGTTTAAACATTTCACCTTAGAACATGCTACTACAGGCATCAACTTGCTTGTTTTTCCAACAATCTCATTTAAACATTTCATCTAACATGCTACTACAGACATTAACTTGCTAGTTTTTCCAACAATCTCATTCAAACATTTCACTCAACATGCTACTACAGACATCAACTTGCTTGTTTCTCAAACAATTTCCTTTAAACGTTTCACCTAACATGCCACTTCAGACATCAACTTGCTTGTCTTTCAAACAATCTCATTCAAACATTTCACCTAACAGGCTTTTACAGACATCAACTTGCTTGTTCTTCAAACAATCTCATTTAAACATTTCACCTTACATGCTACCACAAACATCAACTTGCTTATTCAAATAATCTCATTTAAACGTTTAACTTAACATGCTACTACAGACATCCACTTCCTTGTTTTTCAAAAAATCTCATTCAAACTATTTCACCTAACATGCTACAGACATAAAATTACTTGCTTTAAAAAAAAAACATTTAAACATTTTACCTAACATGCTACAGATATCAACTTGCATGTTTCTCAAACAATCTCATTATTGGATCAATTAAAATCTCAACCCAACTCTGCAGGGACGAATAGATCATCCATCACCCCATGAACAGTTTGGCCCATCTATTTTGAAAATAAACTATCTAGAAAAGTTACATGGAGACTGGTAAAATGTTTCAACAAAATATCAATGAAAGGTATATGAATTTGTATAACAAAGCAGAGCTTTCTGACAGGGTAAAGTACCAGTGTGCATGGACCAGTGATGATTGATCTACCACGAAAGGTAGCTACATGGTAAATCTATAGCAGAAAAATTCAGAAAGATCATCAATAGCTCACTTCTAACTTGTATGGTGGGAGTATACACTGACCAATCAACACTCACAACCCCTTTCACTGTAGAATGACACACTTTATACAGACAAGTGGTAAATTTTGGTCCCATGCATCAATAATGATCCATTTTTGCTGATTAGCTACTGCATATCACTTTTCCTCATTGCACAACTAGCATCTAACCCTCAGCTTGCACAAGTAGCACATTTTCTCAAATGACCTTTTCTGAACTGGCTTCATATCATTAAGAGTCAGACCAGAATGTGTTGCTCATAAAATTGATTTATTATGGAGAGATCAAAAGGAATCCTTACAGTCCTCACAAATTTAGTAAGAGGACTGTAGAGAGACCAACACACTACCTATCCTAAACAGCCACATGCAGTGATTCAAAATCTCATTTGGCTCACAAAATAATCAGCCTTTGAAATCACCATTAGACTATCATTGTGTATGAGAAGTCAAAATAATATTTTCGAACAACTTTTGAATCAAAAATCCTAGATGGTTGTGGAAGCTGTGGAGAGTTGAAATTTCCCAAAGATTACTGTGAGTGTTTTGCTGACCTTTTCCACCTATCTCTCATCAACCATATCTGAGCGCCATCAGAACACCTGAATCTACACATTCTTCAACTTCCTTATCATCCCTGTGTTCCGTTCTAATTCAAACAATCTCATCATGGATCATATCCGTTAGCGTCACTAGAGCTGCACCTCTCAATTGTTGCATCTGAAAATCATTTAAAATCCTCCTTGTTGATCTCAAGTCTTCCATCTCAGCCTCATGGAGCACAGTAGACAACTACTCCTCAAACAACCATCTCTTTGCTTCCATATCTTATGTACAAAAGCTCTCATAACACTCTGGTGCGCCTAACCATTTACACCCTCCCTTCACTCAAGATTTCACCTCAGTTTCCACTTGACAAGTCTTCTCCACATGAGAGCCTTGGTACTTCTAACACTGAACTTCCTCTAATAATTATACATTTTGGTAGAAATGTATATATATAATAAGTATTGTCATTCCTCAAACACCTCATTACTTTACATTCACCAACATTAACTTGCAGCTTCCTCCACACACTTTACCAAACTCCAACACTAACCTGTAGCAATTGGCTAAACTGCCAACTCTACCAATTTGCTCCTAACAACTCTCAACCTCGATCAAATGCACCAGTGATCTCCCTGACCACTTCATCTATGTAGAAATTGAACTGCCAGAGAAGTAATGCAACCTTGTCTTAATCCCACTTTCACTGGAAACCAAGCTCAAACCTTGCTCTCTACTGAATAACATATAAACTCTGAAATGCTCTTGAAAATGTAACCGCCCACTACACAACCGCACTTTTTTTTAATGTGGTAGTTGTTTCTGAAAATAAAACCTTTTAAGAGAGTGTTAATAAACAACTCGGAAATTGAAGTTGTTCCCGTACCAAATACTGACTGCAACAAACAGTTTCTGTGGCTCATGTTCAGGTGGCTGTCGTTTGTATACGCCCTGTGCTGATAGCTGCTGGTGACGGGAATTTGTGTTTTGACGCTCCCGTGCCAAGCGGTGACTGCTCGGGGGACTGCGCGGAGCTGGAGAGTGCTTGCTGGCTGCTTTTGCCGGTGGAACGGTGGTGCCGCGAGTTTCTGTTGGGAGTTCTGTGAGGTGTTTTGTCGACCATGCCTGGGATTGACTTCAGACCGTACGACTTCATCTTCGCCAAGGTCAAGGGTTATCCTCATTGGCCTGGAAGGATTGAGCCATTTGAACCTGAGCCCAATGGTGGACCTCCCAAGAAGTACCCTATTATTTTCTATGGCACCAGAGAAACAGGAAACCTCAAGGCAGAGGACTTGTTCCCATACCACGAGAACAAAGAACGTTTTGGCAAGCCACAGAAACGCAAGCTCTTCAATGTGAGGTCTCTGGGAGATTGAGAACAATCCAGACTGGGACCCAAACATTGTGGATGTGTCTTCCCGGGGTGCAAGCTTGCCTGGAGGCAGACCGGGATGAACTTTCTCCTGGCTCACCTGGTGCTGCGTGTGGCCGCGGTGGTCGCTCCGAGACGGGTGATGGGGCGGTGTCGCCGGTGTCTTCTCTCATTGCGTTGCTGGATGCTGCGGAGGATGACGAGGATCTGCATTGCTTGCCTTTGCAGCCGTCCGGTAGTGTCTGCGGTACTGGTGTGGGATGCGCAGATGCTGTGGGGCCTGGTGCATCTAGGCGTGTCAGTTTTGGGGGCGCCTCTGTTCACTCCGGTGGTTCTGGTGTTGGTGCGCGCTGTTCCTTCTGTGACCGGATCGTTGGTGGCGTCTCGATTGGATGTTTCTTGTGTGAATGTAAGTTTCATGCAGATCCTGCGTGTGTTAGGATTGACAGGGGCGTCATTGATTGTGTGTGTAGGGAGGGAGGGAACGCTGTGAAATATTTTTGCTGCAGGTGCAGGAGTGGGTCCGGGGTGGTGTCTGGTGTTGGTGGTGGAAGTAAGTCGGATCTTCTGTCAGCATTTGATCAGCTGCTTGCTGCTGTGGGATCAATCTCTAGGGGGCTGTCTGAAGTTTCTGAGAGGTTGGATGCAATGTCTGCTGCGGGAGGTGTTTCTGCTGTCGTGAGGGGTGCTGAGTTGTCTGTGAGGGAGGTGGAGTTGATGATTGAGGAGAGAGTAGCTAGGTCTGCTGCTGTGTGTGGTGGAGTCAGTGGCGGCCTATCTGCAGAAGATGTGATGGGTATAACTGAAGAGAGAGTGTCCAGTTTGGTGAATGGTGGGGTGGTGCGTGCAGAGCTGAGAGAGCTGGATGATCAGAAGCG
>SDVV010038004.1:0-10778 GCA_016164225.1 Gammarus roeselii
ATGGTTGATTTTGACGCTGCTCTGATGTGCTTTCCCGCTCTTGGCATCCCGCTGTCGGGATGGTCGTGGGTGGGGGGGGCCGGCCATTATGACGCGGCTGGGGTAAACCAGTGAAAACTGTCGGGCCCTGCTGCTGACGACGGTTCCTCGGTACATTCGGGACCCAGAGTGTAAGTTGAGGGGCTACCGGGCGGACCCTTTAGCACAAAAGGGCTAAGTTGTGTGAGTGTGAGCGTGTGAGGGTGTGAGGTGCGCCTTGCCGTCGGCAACCCCCCTTTCTGGGGGATGCGGCCTAGTGTCTGTATGCTTGCAGCTTTCTATCTTCAAACGAGAAGCTGCGATACAATATAGACACTAGGCGTAATTTTCCAGAAAGTACGGGTGGCAGACGGCAAAGGCCTTCCACACACTCTTCTCATGCACACAAATGTAAACAATCACGGTCCTTTGGCGTCGAAATGTTCGTCCAGGACCCCGCAACACACACTTCTGAGTTGAGGAGTGACGAAGCAGTTGACAAAGCTTCGTTATGATCTCTGGCCCGTCTCCACCCACGTCCATCACGTTTCACGAGGAGATGCAATGGGCGGTAAAGCCCATCAGAGCATCATCAATACCCTTTTATTCGCAATCATTCTTCACCTCACGACTATCCATTGCACGCTCTGTCGCCTCCTTCCCACTTAAATCTCTCCTTCCTAACGCTTGCTTCATGCCATCCATCTACCCAACATTCGGTCCGCCACTTGCCCAACATCCACTCACCTTCACTTTCATCAGCGTTTTCACCAATCTCACCATCCTCAATCGAATTCAGACAACGTCATTAATTATTCTATCCATCAACGTCACTGAGAGATAGCACATTCTTCTCTCGTTTTCTCAGGATTCACACGTTTCAGCTCCGTAGAACACAGTTGGTACAACTCCTTTTTATATACAACCCTCTCCTTGCTTCCATACCCACCGTACCCACTTGAAACACTGAACTTCTTCCAATAACACTCCATTAAGTAGGACTAATTCTGCTTTCATCGGCATTTTTTCGAACATCTCATTATCTTACGTTTACCCACGTTAACTCGATGTGATTTATTTTCAAACACTACCAAATTCTGGCATTAGCCTTCAAATTTTCTCCTCGGAATTCGAAACCAGTGCCGTATCATCCGTAACAGTAACTGACTTAACTGCCAACTCAACCCATATGCTCCCAAACTCTCTAAGCCCCGCCCCTTTACAGACGCGTTCACCTGCTTCAACCACCATCAATGGAGAACTTGAACAACCCGGGAGACGTAACGCAATCTTGTCTCAGTACCATTTTCACTGGGAACCAAGCACTCTCCTCACTCCCCACTCTGACACATGATCTGTTGTCAACATGAAAACTCTGAACTCCTTTTAACCAGCTTCCAACAACTCCACAAAACCGCAGCACCCTCCACAGCGCCTCCCTGTTGACCCTATCGTAGACTTTTTCATCTCCCTGAAATGACAGAAAACGCCATTTCTCTCCCCAAGGTATCTCTCCCATACTCGTCTTACGGAAAAAAATTGGCTCACCCTTTATTACACTTAAAACCCACTGTTCCTCACCAAGCGCACCATCCACACTGTCCATAATCCTCAGATTAGATCTCTCCCGTAAAACTTACCGACAACAGACAACCAACTGATACCTCTCAAGTTGCAGAAAACAATGCAAGCACTCCGCAATTCAATCGGCGCCTCGCACGATGCGGAACGCAGATTAATTAACCGCACCATCCATTCGACTATTGTTAATCCACCCCTCTTCAAGCATTCAGTCGCAGCGCCGTCCAAACGTGGAGCTTTTCCTGCTTATATCACCTCTACCGCCTCCTGCACTTTTTTTTAAGTAATGTCCACAACAAAACTTGCTCCCAAAACCGGGTTTCGTGCACCACCATCCACAGCAAAAAATGTCAGTCTCTCTCAAATCTTCAACAATAAGCAACTCATCAAAATACTTTGACAACCACTGCCGTACATCATGACTCTCCAATAACAACCCCTGTTTACATCGTTCACCAAGTCCCCCTTTCCGGCCTCTCCCTTCCAACCTCCTTTTTCCTCATTTAGAACATATTTTTGTTCTCCTTCTAATTCTGGTACAAACGCCTACACCATCTAGCATCAGGGACTCTCTTAGCTATCTTCCCAACCCGCTTCACCTCATTTTTCATCTCAGTATGGTTGTCATAGATCACCATCGACCCTGCTAACAACCACTTCTCAAATGCTTATCTCATCTGCGCCAACGCCAGTTAAACTTCATCGTCCAACCACTCGCATCCCTTCTTCTTACACCCGCCCACACGGCGCACACAAAACACATTTTTCGCACATGTCAATAACGCGTCTGTAAATGTTTCTCATTGTTTTTTAACATTAGACAAGTCCTTGCCATCTCACACGGTCAGACTCCTTCTTCTACGCCTGCTGGAACTCCCAATCTCGCTTCTTGAACAAGCTGTTTTCAGCAACCAGCTGCTGCTCATGCACAAACCAATCAGGTTCTCTCCGCTCCTTTTCTGTCAGGAAAGCCAACCTTCCTTCTACTTTTTTCATTACTGCATCTCCAACTCAATAGTTTTTGGTCCCCGATTACCAAAACGTTGTATTGACCTACAAAACTATGAATACACTCTCTCGTATAATCCAAATTGCTTCCTCTTCTCATCACTCCTCTCTCTACCAGATACGTACGCATTCACAAACCCCAATATTTTTCTATATAACTTCACTTTAACACACATCAATTTAGAGGACACCTCGTTCTACTCGGTAACGCAACTAGCCAACCAATCACTCAATATCATATTCACAGTTTCTCGTCTCCAACCTTCCTCGATGCCCGACTTCCTTCCATTACCATGCAAAACTCACATTCAACCCTAACTTCCAATTTTCTGTCACTCAGTGCCAGCACAATGAGTTCCTTCCTCACAATCATCTCACCAATATCTCTCTTCTTTGCTTCATTTGAAATACAACCACACACATTCAGCTACCCTATCAACGGGTAATGGGAGATTCGTGAGCTTCGCATCCCCCGCTCATCTTGACGTCTTTGAGGGAGGAATTTAATGATGATGGGATCCCTAATCACTTCGCTCCGTCCCTAATTGGAGTAGAATAGATTAGATCGAAATAAATTAGATTATAGAACAAAACGGAGAGAAGTGCTTATGTCGAGTTATGTCATTGAAAAAAGGTTGGGGGATAGGCAACGAAGCTTTAGAAATTCCCGCACACATACAGTATAAGGAAGATTATAATGACAGAAAAGGAGAAGGCTCACAGCTACTATCACCCGTACCTACTTGCCACCATCCCACTACTACCCGAAGCATTTCAGCCGCGGAAAAACAACGATCGAGTGTCAGATGACAATTTCATTTATGGGGCCGGTGAAGAGGGCAGGAGAAACATTTAGGTTTCAGACGGCTGCATATTAGCGGTCGAGCAGAGACGGAAACGCCTATACGCTCAGCGGGTATGCCTATTGGCTTGCTCCAGAGATTGTGGGTCATCAGAAGTCCAACTAGGAATTGATTCTACTTGAAAGAAGCATATCGGAATTGAATTTTGAAAAATATGTACACAGTAGGAGGAGCGCCACACCCAGTTCCCTGGGTAGTGGTCCTCCCGTGAGCTCAGAAGAATAAGTTTTCTCTCAGATAGTGGTTAATTAAAGGCTCCGGCGTCGCACTTCAAGGTGAGACGTCGAAGGACCTTCTCCTAATGATAGACCTGCCATTTCGTCTCGGTGGGTTCTGAAGAGTAAGTCGTCCGTGCACGTGTTGTTCCTGAAGGAGCATTTCGCATTTCAAGGTGAGAAGTCAGGAGAACATCTTCTAGGAAAAGAGGGGCATATGGAAGCTCCTGGGTTTGACAGGATGATTTTCATGAAAAAAAGTTTATGCTTTGCAAATGAGAATTTTAAATTTATTCTAAAGAATGCACATAGTATTTAAGGTTCAAAATTGACATAACAAAGAAGTGCCATCGTGTCAACATTTGTCCCTCCGGAGACGTAACCTTGTCTCAACAATGGTCATCTCTATGCCAGGCATGACGAAGACTCGAACATCTGCGGGGGGTTAAATTTAAACGATACAAAATGCGTTCACTAAATAGAAGGCTACCATATGTAGCCTTCTAGGAAAAAATAAACAGAGTAAATCGGATTCAATTATTATTGATGATGAAGTTTAAAAGTATTTCTAATACTCTAAGTGAATCAATTATTAGCAACAACTTCCCTTTTGAACATTATTTAGAGAATGCAATTCCTGAACAGCCAATCATTACCCCTACCGACCCAAACGAAGGTAAAGTAATCATTATTGATTTAAAAAATTGTTGCAGCAAATTTGCAAATTCTCCGAAACTCGTCAACACAGTTCCAACTATTTTTTAAATACAGAGCTGCTAAACCCTGGAATTCGATTACCATAGATATATGAACGGGTAGAAGTATAGCTACTTTCAAACGTAAACTAAAATTATACCTGTTCGAACTGGTACGTGCAGAAATTCTTGAATTGCAATTAACTTCTGTTATGCAATTTACCGTGTCAACTATTTATGTACCATCAATTTCATTTCAGAGATGCTTTCAAGCTATTTTTTTTGTGTTTCATATGCTCAAATTTCCAATTATCTTGTTCATGTAGAAATCCGTTCATTTATTGTACTCACCAATTATGACCCATTGAAATACTTGTTTTCTGTGTGCATATGTTTATATGTCATGCTAACTATGCAGTTAGTTTCAACCTCATGTCAGACATTTTCTGCTCACAAGTTTTTTTAGTAAATGCCAGTTGAAACAGTAAATAGTCATGATAAAGTAAACGTCGGCAATCAGACTTACTTTGCTTAAATTTCTTGACATTAATGGTCCAATGTAATGCTTTTATCTGTCTCGACAGATTAAAAGTGGAGAGTAGAGGATGTCGTCCAACAATGTCCATCAGTTGGTCCTTACTCTCCAACCTTACTTATAAGTTCATATTAAATTCATCTTAGTAGTAAATGTTGTCTTCAGAACAGCTCACGCTGTCGAAGACTTGGTACGTATCATCTGTGTATTATGATATTTCTGTCATTTTGTCAACATGTCATTAAACCTAAATAAATTTTAAATCCTTTATTTCTTTCAGAACTTCAAGTTCTGAAGGGTTAGGTAAAATCGATGTGTAAGTGAGTGAGGATTAGGTTGCCTCAAAAGCCCTGAATAGCTTAAACAGGGCCTTCAACTATGCACCTTCAAAGTGTCTTCCCTGTATAATGAAATATAACATGTAAACTGTACAATCTACTTGTAATAAACTGTTTCAAACTGTCACAATCTTTATGACGCTCTGCTCCCTACAACTCTGGGTCACACCCCAGTTCTGGCGGCTGGAAGAAAGACTGTTAATACTCCACGCTTCACCGACCACTGCTAGGGAACAGGATCTGCTGTAGAGGATGAGTTTGGTCAGCCCCTCCGGTGAGATGTCGAAGGGACATTTCCATGGAATAGGGTTGCACTCGGTAACTCGTGAGTTTAATCATTAGGAGTATATCTTATTGCAAGATGAGATACCGGAGGGGCTTCTCCGAGGCGTAATGTTGGACTCGGTAACTCGTGAGTTTAATCATTAGGAGTATATCTTATTGCAAGATGAGATACCGGAGGGGCATCTCCGAGGCGTAATGTTGCACTCGGTAACTCATGAGTTTAATCCTTAGGAGTATATCTTATTGCAAGATGAGATACCGGAGGGGCATCTCCGAGGCGTAATGTTGCACTCGGTAACTCGTGAGTTTAATCCTTAGGAGTATATCTTATTGCAAGATGAGATACCGGAGGGGCATCTCCAAGGCGTAATGTTGCACTCGGTAAGTCGTGATGTTAACTAAGAATAACACACATACATATACATTCTGTGATCAATAACACTGAGTTTCTATCCAAGGAGAGGCCAGAGGTATTTAAATTCAGAAAAGGCCGTATCACCGAGAGCACCATCGTGTTGACAGGATCCCTCCACAGGAAGATAACCACTGCCCCATCATTGGCTATCTCGGTGTCTGACATGATCATAACTCGAACTTCTGTTGGGAGGAGGTTATCAGCTTTACGTCGCTATATTCCCTGCAACACTGAGTCCCGCCTTGCATCTGCAAATACGACTTTCTTCTTTCCTCCTGACACAGGGAGAAGAGAAGAACTGAAAAAAAAACAGTTTTAGCAGAGCACTCCTCCTAAGCAGTATCGATTCACAGGATTCCATAATCCCTGCATTTGCTTGTGTTCGTTTAGGGATTAGGGCAGCAGATGGGATAAGACACGGGTGCCTGCCTCTGTAAGGGTTTATGATAAGTGATTGCGAATAGTCGTTAGGGGTCACACCCAGTACCGGTGGCCTTGACGTGGGTTTATGTGTGGTTGTGAGTTGCCGTAACCACTCTCACCCGCTACATCCCAATAAGCATGCAGTCGTACCGAGATGCACAAAAATAATATCAACTTCATTGTAATATACGTAGTTGAAACTATTCCGATATGAAGACAAATAACAAACATGGAAGATATTCGTCCCGATAGAGTGAAAAAAAACGTAATAACAAATTTTATTTGTTCTAATCTCGACAGTTCCTTGGAAAACTGAGTCGTTCTCACGGTGAATGTGTCACGTATTCCTATGCTTATCGACTGCGTTTTTGAACGCATTCACGGATTCAGTACCAGCTACCGCAGCTGGTATGTTGTTCCAAACCCACAAGATTGCGATCGGGAAAAAGAGTGGTGCAATAGTCGTAGCAAAACATTTTCCACAAATTTCCCCCTTTGTTGAATCACTTTAATTTTTTGGAGGTTTCGATGAGCTGACCCTCAGCCTGTTATTATCAAGGCTGATGAGGCAAAGCGCTTTGAGGCTATCCTCGTAGCTGTTGTGCCGTAGCTGTGCGATGAGCTTAGTAGAACGATGTTGGCTGCGTTTTAGTTTGTCTATGTCCCTTTTCGTATGTGGTGATCAGAACTGGACTGCATGCTCGAGGTGGGGACTAACGAGGGACTTGTTCAACGGAAATACTGTCATTCGTTTTGCAGTGTCAGTTACGGTAGATGAAACCCAAGTTACGGCAAGCTATCTTGTAACTTTCCTCGATCTACGCGTCTCATTTTAAAGGTTTGAAATCAGGACGCCCAAGCCTCCCTGTTGGTCGATAGTTTCAAGATCGCTTCCTGCCTTTGTCTAGTTGAAGTTGGCATTGAAACAACCTACATGTAATAGTACGTTGCTCAAAATGTTAGTGAGAAGTGTGACATCTCGACATTTAATGAAGCATAATGGATATAATTGAGTGATATTGTGATACAATAATCGTACATTATGCACCATCGAATAGCATCGGCCATGTTTTTAACCATTGAATGGGTTTCGAGATCTAGTTGAATCGCGAGACTGTCCGCTCCCTCCATGCTGCATGGCAGAGCTTAGTGTCATCGGCATATTTTGATACCTTGGACAGAAGACCCGCATCCATGTCGTTTACATAGATGATTTAGAGGACCGGGCCCATGACGCTGTCCTGAGCCACCCCAGAGATAAGCAGGACCCACTCGGACATGGCCTGGCCAATGCTAACTCTGATTTTGTTAGCCAGGCGGGCAGCCAACAAAGTACGCTGCCACCGGTGCCGAGTTCGGAGACTTTGTGTAACTGTCTCCTTTAAGTCACCTTGTTGAAGGCATTTTAGAAGTCTAGGTAGATGACATCCACTGCATTGTGGTGGTCGCACACGGTGATCATCTCGTTGGAAAAATCCATCAGATTAGTCAGAATGCTCCTCCGGCGGCTGAAGTCGTGTTGAGTGTTATGTGTTATAAATCAAGCTGTTGATAATCGACGAGATGATCTCATACACTCAAATGTTTTGCACAACCCTTCGAGCGAATGATTGACGAGATGATCTGGTATCAATCACTCAAAGGTTTGGCGCACAACCGACAGCCGACTAATCGGGAGATAAAGGCTGGGCGATTACCGGTTACCTTTCTTTGAGATTATCATGACATTAACAACTCACCAGTCTTCAGGGACCTCGCCAATCGCCTTCCATAAGATGAAGATGTGGGCCGGGGAATCCGCCAATTGTACCCGAGTTTCCTTGGGAACTCTTGAGTGGTGTCCATCGGAACCCACCGATTTGTAATTGCGCAGTCATTCGGATGTTCAACAACTTCCTCTCGCGTGAACACAATGTCGTTGAGACTGACTTCCTCATTATAAAGAGTATATCGTTCATATCCGAGTGGTATATCGTTCATAGCCAGGGCCCTCACCGAGCAAAAGAAGCTGTTCAGGACACTGGCCATGTTCTTGGGTGACGTTCTGCGAACACCATCATCAACCATTAGCATGACAACTGAGCTCCTAGCAATTCTACGCTCGTTGACGTAGCGATAGAAATGTGTTGGGTTTTCCTTGGCATTATCCGCTATATTTCTCTTATACGTGCGCGTGGAGGATCGGACTAGCCTAGTGGCTGTCTTACGTGCCTGGCAATGCAATTATGCCCGTCTCCGTTGATGTCCCTCCATCACTGCGCATTTTGTTGATCACGGCGCCTTAGGGCGCTAACAACTTTGATGTTCCACCAGGGTGCCTGACCCTTTGGGCGGGATCAATTCCCACAAGAGTATACAGTGGTCGCAGGCTTTGCGAATTCTGTCTTTGCAAATTCAGCAGCAAATATCCACCGTACCCTCTCAGAATTGTTCGATCAAATCAAGCGCACTTAGTTGTCTCGAGTTTTTTTGAGATTATACTTCAAAACCTCTCATAGAGCTAGGCATCGTGTTCCGGGAGGGTGTGACTGTGGCGGTACGCCGATGCCATCTTCAATGTCGCATGGGCCACTGTGGATTTTTGCGTTGAGAATTTCGCAAGAAATTGTGACCAGTGTCGTACTAAGAATGGAGTGCAGCATCTACTCGTACGACCCATATGGGGTTACGGTAGCAGAATTCTAACCTCATGCCACAGGGAGGAATTCATATTAGTACCAAGAGAACAGTAACCATTAGATATTAACACCAGTTAAAGTTTTCTCTACACGCCGGGTGGCCGTGAGCCTTTTTAATATCTAGCGCTGACGGATGAGGGCGCTACAATGTTTTTTTTTTCTAAATAAGGTGAAAAAGTAAGAGGGGTACTGTGAATAATGGTAATACGAGGGAGGATAATAATGGTAATACAGGTAATAATAAAGTTCAGTCCCGCCTACTAGAAGTACCTAGTGCAGCTACAACTTACGTGCGCTACCTACTCTTCTTATAGCTAAGTTAAAAATTTAAAGGACTGATACACTAGAAACAAAATATTACAAATACAGTTTAAAAACAACCAAATTTAAGAAACACTCTAAGATATCACTCATACTAATAAAGATTTTCCGATGTATCGTAATCAGTCTCGGTTAAAACGGCCTTTTTTCAAGTATCGCTATTGGTGTTCCTGTTAACACCACCGATTCTTTCATTTAATTTCTTATTTTCTTTTAGTTTTTGTTACATTTATTTTATATATTTTTAGAAATTGCATGCAAATTTAACGGACCAACACAATATCCAAGCACCAAATTTGTCCTATACTGATGCTGAGGGCTAATTACACCGAGGGCTGAAACTGACAGTAATAAATTCCACACATGACGATATATCAATATTCCATAAAATATTTACAGAAGCGTTGTAGAATATTCAAAAAGGTTTTGTATCGTTATCCACCAAGCATTGACCTTATCAGAATATCGTAGTATCAGTATCGGTGTGGAATAATTAAACGGCAGTCTTGAAATTACTGTTGAATAGAGAAGGATATTAAATACGACAGAAGATACAACAATCGTGTCTGCTTGCAATGTGAATAACCTTCATTTCGAGGCGGCATTCATCAAACCAGCTGCCGGACACGTGTGAATAAAAAACATTGCTCACTTGTGTATAACTTTATTTACTCGCTGAAAAGGTTTCTCAAATTACAATGGGTTTGGACAAGGAATATTGACGCTAAGCCGATATCATAATTATAATTGAGAACCATGCTATCAGAAATATTTTTAAAATAGATAAATAATATAATCATAGTCAGTCATATTGAGCTGCACAATAACCATGAATTATCTCCATTACGCTTCATTCAATGTCGAGGTGCAACACTTCTCACTAACATTGAGAGTGTTGAGATGCAACACTCCTCACTAATATTGAGAGTGTCGAGATGCAACACTCCTCACTAACATTGAGAGCGTCGAGATGCAACACTCCTCACTAATATTGAGAGTGTCGAGATGCAACACTCCTCACTAATATTGAGAGTGTCGACATGCAACACTCCTCACTAACATTGAGAGTGTCGAGATGCAACACTCCTCACTTATATTGAGAGTGTCGAGATGCAACACTCCTCACTAACATTGAGATTGTCGAGATGCAACACTCCTCACTAATATTGAGAGTGTCGAGATGCAACACTCCTCACTAATATTGAGAGTGTCGAGATGCAACACTCCTCACTAACATTGCGAGTGTCGAGATGCAACACTCCTCACTAATATTGAGAGTGTCGAGATGCAACACTCCTCACTAACATTGAGAGTGTCGAGATGCAACACTCCTCACTAATATTGAGAGTGTCGAGATGCAACACTCCTCACTAATATTGAGAGTGTCGAGATGCAACACTCCT
>SDVV010038005.1:0-10777 GCA_016164225.1 Gammarus roeselii
CAACTACATTGAAATGACCTCCAAAACTCTCAATACACTCACTCAGGTCAGTCCAGAATTGTTCCATCTCCTCTTCACTTCTCTCTCTGCCAGGTCCGTAATCACTCACAAATGCCCATCTTTCTACGCTCAACTTAACTTCCACCCACATCAATCTTGAGGACACCTCCTTCCATTCGGTAGCGCTACTAGCCAACCAATCACTCAATATCAAGACCACACCTTCTCGTGCTCTACCTTCCTCCACACCAGACTTTCTTCCACTTACCACACCAAACTCACATTCGCCCTACCTTTCAACTTCGTCTCACGCAGCGCCAACACATTAAACTTCCTCCTCACAAACATATCACCGATCTCCCTCCTTTTTACATCATTCGTACTACAGCCACGCACATTCAGCAACCCTAACAATAGGGTTCGGAGAGGCGTGTGCCTCTCCTCCCCCCGCTCGTCTTGCCGTCTTCGAGGAAAGGTTTTACAGATAACAAGATTCATAGCCCCTTCGCTCCGCCCCGTTTAGTCGCCTTTTTACCAAGCGCTGGGTTTGCGGTAGCACGATTCCACTCCCGGCTACGGGGGGCCCCTTTAGTCGCCTCCTACGACACGCGGTGGGTACGGTAGCAAGATTCTAAAGCCCCGGCTACAAGGCTTAGAATGCGGCATAAATCGATCAGATTCTTGCCAATATAAACAACAACTACCGATTTCATTATTCAAACGTGGAAGGCATGAAAACCAAATTTATTCGACATTTTGTGTTGGTAGGACTGCGTTCTGTTTGATTTATGGAACATCTTTGTGATACACACGAAATGGAAACTTTTTCATATATATTTTTGTAGCAGCCTAGCGCTGTTTTGTTTTGTAAACATATTTTGGCGGGCAAATCGATGAACAGAATAGAATAAATGGTGATTGTGCAAGTGAAATTTTACACGGAAATGTTGGACAGATTGGCGCTTGGGATGCGCTGTGTTCCTGACTAAAAAACTTTACGCTTTTGGAAGATGACCTCAACAACAGATGACACCTATTGACAAAAAGCAGCGGGTTTGTGAACGCATTTGAAATGAGAATATTTATATCCTGCGAGTCATAAAACAAATTATATGGGCAAAATTATTGCGAAGGCATAAGATTGACAAACAGTTTGGAATACGTGTTTGTGAATTGCGGCATTAGCTATCAGTTGAAACAGTTTATTAGACCAAGATTGTACAATTAACATGTTATTTCATAGTACAGCTGTTATGATCTTTCAGGAGAGAAAATTGAAGGACCTATTAAAGCTATTTAGAGCGTCCGGGGCAACTTATTCCTTACGAACTAACCTATCGAATGTACCTATCATTAAATGGTTGAAAAAGTGAAAGTATCTTGATTTATTGAACCTACACAAAAACTTGAATCAAACACAGGGTCAGTTTCAGGTCCGACACTATTTGACGCATGCGTCCTATCATCAGTGAATGAATGAAACTTCATAAATACCGCAAAGTTGTTGAGCAAGTAATTCATCTACTTCGGGCAAAGTTAGAAGTTCAGATACGATCGTGAGACGGTGACCAAATAATAGAGCGATAATAAATAATTGTTGTGCGCGTAAGATGATATTTATAACTCTTAGTCTTGACCTAAAGACTGGAAGAAACATTCTGACGCTAAACAGGGGTTAGAGAGTTTCAAATTTCAACACAATTGAAATGGTCACTAGATTTGTTTTTTGGACCTAATATAACGGGGTATTGCTAGCTAATTTGAATTTTGTGTGTAACGATTGTGTACATTCGACAATTAAACAATTGAATTGAATAGTTCTTGATCACAGTGTCTGTACAAACTTCTGTACGCTTACAGGGCAATTGATTTTCGATTTTCGGGATATTCATGTCTTTAAAAGGATAATTAGTATGAGAATTGAATAGAAGTTTGTTTATAGGTTTCTTTTGCCGTTTACATATTTTATCAATTTATTTTTGTCTGTTTCATACCAGGCTTCGATTTTGTAAATTAAAAATGGCTGGAATAACGTGCAAGGATGGGTTTCAAGGACATATTGCGGGAGGGATTTATTGCATTTATAAAGAATGCCTGTAGATCCTGACAATTTAGATGATATACTGTCAATGTATTTTTTATGTCAGATTTTTATCAAAACATACCACAAAGAATTTAGTTCTGTATCGCTCACAAACTCTATTCATTCCAATATTTATTATTGGTAAATTTAATTTAAGCCTTTAAGAGAATAATATTCAACTAGATTTATGCCATTAATTCCAATTTTGTACGCAGTTAGCCACTTGTTAGCCCTCTAGTGCCCACCGTTGGTTTGAGCTGACGAAAAGGGATCTCAGGATGGCAACACCAAATGTAAAAATATATCACTTGAATGGGATTTTTCCGCCTATTCTGAATATCTAGGTCATTCAGTGTTTACATGGCAGTCGTAGGAATAGCATGCATTTTACTACCTCTCATCACTTTTTCTGTCCAGATAAAATCTGCCGTCAGCTATATCCAACGGCCTCTAATATGAGGAATACCCACTGTTGGCTATAGCCAACGGTTCCAAATATCAATTCCAAATATCGATACTACCACTGCACGCACCCAACGGTCTCAAATATCATTAATACTAATATTAGTATCATTGATTGTTAGTGTTTCAATAACAATAATATTATATAGTATTATTGATTATAACTGTTTCAATAATACTAATATTAATTATATTGTTCATTATTGTATCAATAATACTAATATTAATTATATTGTTCATTATTGTATCAATAATACTAATATTAATTATATTGTTCATTATTGTATCAATAATACTAATATTGCAAATATTTTTCCTAACCAATGCACTCTCCTTTTGTTCGTTTCAGTCCCTAAATACTACCAACAGCATCATCAGTGTTAGCAGCTTTGCTTTATCAGTGTTGCCAGAGTGCACCGGAATCATACTATCACGTTTGACTCAAGGACAAACTGAAATAAATCTTCGCTATGACTGTACGTGGACGAAAGATTGTTAGGACCGAGTATGGGATTATGAAGGTTTAGGTGAAATTCACGTGAGTGACGATGTGGACAAAAGTGACGATGAGGATAGTATTATCATGCTAGAGTCCCTAACCTTACGTAACTTTCATTCAAATCCTAACCATGTTGAGAAAGCTATTGAACAGTTTGGTAATTCTTACGACAAGGCAGACGAGGAGGAGGTAGGTTCATCACGAGGAGAGCTTACCGAGTTGCAAATCCCCACACGCGATCATTCACCCGAAAAGATAGATATTGCTATGGCAAATATTTACATAAATACGAACTCGACAGAAAACATGGTTGCGACCATTTTTGTGTAGAATTACAATCTCTACAACTTCTATGATATCATGTGTGGCCTCTCTATGATAGTTAAGTTGTAAATTCCAAACTTGTTTTTTTTTCCAGCAAATTACGATAACTTTTTTTTGCATTGTTTCGCTGTTTCTCAACAACTAGGACAGATAATTCATATATGATTAAACCATTGAATTTCTCGTATAATTCTCCAAAAGATATTCTTGTAAAATTCTAACCGGAATATATATTAAAGTCTGGTACCAAACCGACATAAACTCAAATACACGAAGAATAACCTCATTAAAAAAAATCAAGATAACAAATTTCTGATAGTTCTGCTGGATTTGCAACGAATGTAACTATATTTGAGTCTGTTTACAGCACATGAAATGAACTACAGCAAGTTAAAAGACCCGAAAATTTTCAAAATTTGCAAGGGGTCAACCTGATCGAATACGTTGTTAATTGAGGCAGTTAAATCGTTTATCGCATTTCAAGGGATGCCAGTCGATAAGGTACTATCATCAGCAAACAATGTATACCTATAAAAAGGACGATGCGTTACCTATATCGTTTATAAAAAATAAAGAAAATCAGGGACCTTAAAATAGAACCTTAAGGAACACCATGACTAATATTGAGCATAGTGGATCAGATTTCATTCACAGTTACACATTGATTTCTGTCGGACACATCTGAAGGTAACCAATCACTGGCTACTCTTCGTATTCCACAAGACTTTAGTGTAGATAATAATATTAGATGATCAAGGCATTCAAACGCCTTACTACTGAACCACCATCTGATTGTCGACCATTGAATCATTTTCTAGCGGTCATGAAGTGTGTATATTGTATATTCAGTGTTAGGTATGTATTTTATGCATAAATTTTTATGTATAACTTATGTCGCCTACTTACCCCTTCATTATTATGACAATGTTTTAGACGCATCTTTACAATATGTTAGCGCATTTCTATTTCCCAACCCCATGTTGTATTCATATTTTCTGTATAATTCATGTCGTCCATCCACACCTTTGTTATCATACAATAATGTCGACTTTCAATACAGTATGTTGGCACATTTCGATGTCCCAACCCCATGTTCTCGGGACTCTAACCCCGGGCATGCGTGATTTCCCACACCATGTACTTGTTATTTTTCCCACCCCATTTATTGGTTATTTTTGAACCCCGCGGTTCAGTGGTTTTCTCAACGCCATGTAGCCGTGATTATTTTTTCAAAGTAGACATTTTCTGTATGTTCGCTAATAATACTAGTGTAAATAAAAGTTCGCTCCATGTAATCCGAACCGGCGGCCCCTAGAGATGAGCTGCGACGAATTCAAATTGAACTCTTGTTTTCGTTAATTCAAATAGCGTAGTTGAGAATGAATTTTCATATATTATGTTTTAAAGAATTCGTTTTTAATTCAAAACTCATTGACAGACGATGGAAATGAATGATTTAATAATAAAAATAATTACGAAAGTCGATAAACAAAGAGAGTCCATTGCAGCTTGAGTCTATATTATTATATTGGTAATGCAGATGATTTGATATAGCTCCTGTTGTATTTTATTGGCCCTGAAGCCATGCTGATTTTCATGAAGGATATTGTTTGCAAACAACTAACGGAATATTTGTTTTCTGAACATGTTTTTTCAAATATTTTTTAAAGTAAGGGAAGGACTGAGATTGGTAGATAATTTCCTGTATCATCCTGCGTGCCACTTTAAGTAGTTTGCTATCGAACGTTGAAGTCTCACACACGCAGTCGAGCATGAATTTGTTAAGAAACGAACCACGAAGGACAATCATGCACTCAGTCACTGTATGACACTACTGCAAATACCAGAGTTTGTCTAATTTTGCCAAACTGTCGCACTTTATCGGGCATTTGATTATGTATTGTCACGTATATTTTACTGTGTCTATTGCCGGACGATTTCCACCATCTCCAGGAAGCCCCTCTGGCCGGTGTTCAATTAAATTAACTCTGTTACGGATTCCTGCGGATGCTGTGATCAGTTTGTGTTATATTGCTTATAAAGGGCATAATTACTCAAAGCCTATTTCCTGCCCTCCTCAATCGTTCTGCTTCGAGTGCTCGAGAATGGAATATTGACATTCATCTGTTCTAAAAAAGTTCTCAACATGGGCTGGGGGATAACACGTGGGGTGAGTGGTGTCGATGCTGGTCTGACTCTGTGCGTGGGCAGTGATGGACACGTATTAAAATAGATACAGTAATGTAGGGACTGCTGCAACTTTGACGAGCTAGCCTTGCTGCATGGCGATGCCTAGAATTCGCTGTTCTCGATGATCTCAACAGATATTGATTTCTGAGTGAGATATGAGACAACAAGCAACTTAGCTACAAATTTGCACATAATTCATCCATAAAATTGACGAAAAAAATATAAGTACCAATTATATGTTATGAAAATGCAAACGAACCTCATCTTTGCACTATGCCAGTATTCTATTACTGATGTTAATTGGAGCTAGCAGCAGATTTTTTTTTTAGTAAATCATCTTCACGCACCACCATCTTACATTCACTCTCATGCCTGTTTTGCGAACACTATAGTTTCCCTAATGTCGTGCCGCACCATTTCAACCAATATATAGTGACTGGGAACAGGTGTGCTGTTTATATTGCTACAAGAATGTTGGTGAACTTTGGACTACGTCGTAGCAGCGTGCGGCATTATAAAGTTAGAGCTCTCAAAGGTTCAATGTAAGCAGTACACCTTCATTATCATAGTCTATAGCTCTAAAGTGGAATAATGCATCAGGTCAGCGGCAGTACGCACGTCAACACTCCCTGCTCAGTAGGGCGGTGTAGCGGCAACACTCTCTGCTCAGTTGGGCGGTGTAACGGCAACACTCCCTGCTCAGTTGATCGGTGTAAAGGCAACAGTGCCTGCTCAGTAGGACGGTGTAACGGCAACACTCTCCGCTCAGTAGGGCGGTGTAACGGCAACACTCCCTGCTCAGTAGGGCGTTGTAACGGCAAGACTCCCTGCTCAGTTGGGCGCAGTAACGGCAACTTTCCCTGCTCAGTAGGGCGGTGCAGCGGCAACACTCCCTGTGCAGTAGGGCGCAGTATTAACCACACTCTCTGCTCAGGTGGGCGGTGTAACGGCCACACTCCCTGCTCAGTGAGGCGGTGTAACGGCAACACTCCCTGCTCAGTAAGGTGGTGTAGCGGCCACACTCCCTGCTCAGTTGGGCGGTGTAACGGCAACACTCCCTGCTCAGTTGGGCGCAGTAACGGCAACACTCCCTGCTCAGTAGGGCGCAGTAATAACCACACTCTCAGCTCAGTTGAGCGGTGTAACGGTAACACTCCCTGCTCAGTAGGGTGCAGTAATAACCACACTCTCTGCTCAGTTGAGCGGTGTAACGGTAACACTCCCTGCTCAGTAGGGTGCAGTAATAACCACACTCTCTGCTCGATCGGTGTAACGGTAACACTCCCTGCTCAGTAGGGCGGTGTAGCGGCAACACTCCCTGCTTTGTGACAGTGCCACGCTGATATTTACTGTTTAGCGGCGGTGCCACGCCAGCGCTCGCTGCCCAGCGGCGGTGCCACGCAAGCACTCGCGGCACAGCCGCGGTGCCACGCAAGCACTCGCTGCACAGCGGCGGTGCCACGCCAGCACTCGCTGCACAGCGGCGGTGCCACGCCAGCACTCGCTGCACAGCCGCGGTGCCACGCCAGCACTCGCTGCACAGCGGCGGTGCCACGCCAGCACTCGCTGCACAGCGGCGGTGCCACGCCAGCACTCGCTGAACAGCCGCGGTGTAATGCGAATTCTCGTTATCCTCGGTGTGACTGGCCGTCAAGGTCATCGAAACATCTGAAGAAATCCGCCGCTGAGTTCTTTTAAATCGCAATAGAAGAATTAGATGTAGAACGGATGCGTTGTACGTCTTCTTGTATAGTCCATCAAATGATTCCATCCTAAAAAGCAACCAAAAATTTTTTGTGTTGCATTTATGGCAACGTGATTACCAGTGTCATCAATTTCCCCGTTTTATCATTGTAGATTGAGCCTTAGATTCAGTTAAAAATTTATTCAACATTCATAATAATTAGATTCTACCCTACGCAAATTTTGAACAATCTTTCCATTACTTAATCAGAACATAAGAGGCACTAACATTACCCATCATATTTCAGTTGTTCCAATTTCCCAACCAAATCGTGTGATCGAGTGCACTTCTGTAGAGTGCACGAACCTGATGACTGGCTTTTTTAAGCAGTTTCTCTCGTCTTAACAGCCACCATGGGTAGCCAGTTTTGGTTCAAGGCGTCTACTACCCGCTGATGCAATTCAGAGTAATCATGTAGGACGACACAGCGAGATTGGGCCTTCAGGGTGAAGCGGAGCGGAGACAAATCGCCTCCTGCTCCTGGGAGGTGCATGGGCAAAAGCACCTAAGAAGATCTCTGTGTGGTACGCGGAGAAAAGCAGCCAGGGGAATTACTGTGAGGTGCGAGGACATGAGTGGCCAATGGAGTAACTGTAAGGTGCGAGGGCAAGAGCACCCAAGGGAGTCACTGTGAGGTGCGAGGGCAAGAGCAGCCAAGGGAGTCACTGTGAGGTGCAAGGGCAAGAGCAGCCAAGGGAGTCACTGTGAGGTGCGAGGGCAAGAGCAGCCAAGGGAGTCACTGTGAGGTGCGAGGGCAAGAGCAGCCAAGGGAGTCACTGTGAGGTGCGAGGGCAAGAGCAGCCAAGGGAGTCACTGTGAGGTACGAGGTCACGAAGAGATAGGAGAGTCACTGTAAGGTGCGAGGGGCAACAACAGCAAAGGGAGACACTGTGAGGTGCGACATCAGGAACATTTCATTTACGATTATGTGCTGCCATCTTTTTTTATGTCAATAAAATGATCAATTAATCAATTAAACAATTAGGAATCCTTGACATTGAAACTTCCTCAAATACACGGTCGCATTTACTCAGTTACATGTTGTGATAAGCTCAAGATTGTCACTTAATCTGATCTGATGATCTTATCTCATCATCACACGCATTCTCGATTTATTGTGGATAATGATGTGTTGTTTTACTGTGCTTCATAAATATCATACCGCTTGCGTATGAATAAAACAAAAATTCACAGTCTGCGGCTTCGCAAGTTCTTGGCGGAAGTACGTGAAGACGCAAGACAAATTTGGGCTGAATTAATATGTTCAGTTGGGTTAGTGAATGATCGCAATTGGCCCTTCATAGAGCCCATCTCAGTTGACCGTGAACCCCGCAGCTTAGCGGTGCCTCCTCATGACCAGTACTGCAGGCTACAGACATCTGCTGAGCAAGCACAAATAAGCATTCATGTTATTCCGTCCATAGCTGTATAGTCTTTTACGAGTGTGACTCGAGAGAGTCGTTAGGTTGCATTACTTCTCGACAAAGAAGTCGCCTTTGGCACCCCTGTTTAGCACTGGCC
Organism: Gammarus roeselii; assembly: GCA_016164225.1. NCBI lineage: Eukaryota > Metazoa > Arthropoda > Malacostraca > Amphipoda > Gammaridae > Gammarus > Gammarus roeselii. The sequence continues at coordinate 8,824 of SDVV010038005.1, forward strand.
TCTGCAAAGAAACTGTAACCTCAACTGCAATGAAGCTGTTGTGTACGAGTGTAATTATTATTCAATACCTTGCTTGATTCTTTCGACCACATTCAAATTTGTCAGGCGACAGAAATTGAATAATGTTAAATGATCACAGTTATTTATGGACTATTTGTAATGGTCATTAGACCTTCTGTTCCAATAACCATTTAAGATTTAATAGATGTCCCGGTCGTGCCGTTCACTGTGTTGTGTACTCATGACACCATCTTCGCAGCACCAAGGAATCGAGAGGGCAGTGTCGTATACTCATGTCAACGTCCTCGCAGCACCAAGAAATCGAGAGGGCAGTGTTGTATACTCATGTGAACGTCCTCGCAGCATTAAGAAATCGAGAGGGCAGAGTCGTATACTCATGTCAACGTCCTTGCAGCACCAAGGTGATTGAGAGGGAAGTGTTGTGTACTCACGTCAGCATCCTCGCAGCGCCACGGGATTGGGTAGGGAGTGTTTCGCATTTTCTATAAGTTTCCTCAGGGTTCGATTCGACGGGAGGTCAATTATATTATTTATATCGATGAGTGTATAGCAAGGTCAGGATCAGACAAAGAAATTCGAAGATTGCGTTATTTGTTCACTGAATCGGTGGGCGGGTGATATGTATATTGTACAGGATTTTTGAAGGAAATGCAGCAGCCATTTATATCTAGTGTCGTGGTCATGAAGGATTAAATAGTTGTTCAAATTTTTAAAATATTGCTGCAAATGGGGTGGCAATGGGAACGTGGTCCCGCCCCACTCGAACAATCACAAGTATACAATCTTGTGTGCTCGTTTACATTAACTGGTAACTAGTTTATCTGGAACCGTGTTTCTGTGGTAGGCAAAACAGATGCTCCAAACTTGCCACGAACAACTGTCCAATAATTGTCCAATATTATAGACTCTTTAACGAACATAGGTATATACAGTAGTATTTGTAATAAATTCTTTTCACAATAGGTTAAAGTTTTGTAAAATTAGATATGCTCAATTCAGATAAATATTCTACCTTGCATGATGCTCATTTTGAGCCATGATGCACGGAAGCTCTAAAACCTTGTGATGTCATATGGATAAATATTAAATACAATGCCAAGTATACGATTACACAAGCCCTGTACATAGACTCTACAGTGTTCAAGAAATGAATATAACTGGTCAGGACGTACATTAAATTTTTGCGACTTGAATAATATAAATGCACATTTTCCTCCTAGGAGTTCTAAAACAATTGTTTGTATTTTGCCATCGCTATCATTACCGGAAAGTTCTTACTTCATATTCGTTATCCATTCTTCTTTGCGAAATGTAATTAATTTATGTTAGGGCTGATAGAATGAGTTTTGTATTACTGTTATGGTAATTTGTATGTTTGTTTGAGCTTCTTTGGTCACTGGTGCTTCATTGATATGGAAGACTCTTTGAAATGTAGATCTCTTACAACGAATCTCGTACATGTGAAATCAAATTTTAGCAATTACATTCAAGCGCCAGCATATTTTATAAGAAAATGTTTATCAACACTGGTTTTGTTCACGATAACGACAAAAAAATATTCATTTTGAGCAGCCGTGATTCAATTCATTGTCAATCTTTTTATTACGTTTCTTTGATGTTTCCGATAGTAACCTTCTGCTTCTGAGGTTATATAAAACTAAAATTTAAGCCCCATCGGATGGCACTTAACATAAGTCCTTTATTTCAACTAATCAACAGGTCGGACAGACACGTCGTAAAGTGTCATCGCAGGGAACTAATTCAGTGATGATTCTGAGTTGACTCGCAGGGAACTAACTCAGTGATGACTCTGAGTTGACTCGCAGGGAACTAATTCAGTGATGACTCTGAGTTGACTCGCAGGGAACTAACTCAGTGATGACTCTGAGTTGACTCGCAGGGAACTAACTCAGTGATGACTCTGAGTTGACTC
>SDVV010038006.1:0-10777 GCA_016164225.1 Gammarus roeselii
ATATCTTACCATCCTAATTCCTACACAATTAACATATATCCTATTTCCTACACAATTAACATATATCATAAATCCTTCACAAATAACATAAATCCTATTTTTTCCTTCATTAAATCCTTCACAAATAATATATATAGAGTCACAAATTATCCAGGGCGATTCTCGTATCACTTTTTTAGGGCCAAAATGTACCTACTTTTTAGGGCCAAAATGTACCTACTTTTTAGGGCCAAAATGTACCTACTTTTTAGGGCCAAAATGTACCTACTACTACTACTCATAGATAAGGTTTAATCGGATGTCATACTGCAGTTGTTAGCGTGAAAAAATCAGGAAAGAGTAGGAAACGACGATGTTTTTTTACATCAAGTACTGCAAACAAATAAGCTGATATTCAAGTTTAATGTAATAAAAAAAAGGTGTATACACACAAATGTATGTGGGCATCTTGATTTTTATATCATAGAATATGAACCATTGGCCAGAAGTCCGGGGTTCTTTAATAAATGAACTTCTTTACATTTCAAAATATTTCCGTAAACCGTATTATATTGTGTGGTCGGACTAGTTTTAGGTTATTTCGATATTTGTACCATAGACTCTTGCTATATCTTCCAGTGGATTACCGGTATAGGAATATATAAAGCTGATTACATAAATCCAAGTCTTCAATTTATAACTGCTTAAGATAATCAACGTACGTTGTTCACGCATTTGATCACCGTTATAACATAAATTACAGGTTATATTCTCAGGCCCGATGGAACTTACTCTATCAATGCCCACAACACGCTTCCTAACGAAACCCTCCTGCGCGTCAACATCCGCCAAAAAATTCCTGCGAGTTATTCGACCACCCAAACAGAAGAGTTGAGGCGTCGACGAGGTTAGGGAACAGAAATCCTTTCCATACCTTGACAAAGGGTAGACTACGCTGCCATTGGAGAACACGGATGTTGAATTCGATGGCATATGTACACTGCTGATCAATTAAGATGCGTAAAGAAGTAGAAGGATGCTCTATGGAAATTAGTCTCAAATTATATTATCGGAAATGTGGGGCTTATTGAATCTGCATGGTAATGCGATATCTGGATGAGCATGGGTGAGCATGGATTAGGAACGTATTTCTGCTCAAATTAGTGGTACAGTTTCCGAATTTGATTTTGCCGATTCATTTCATCCGTAAAAGTCGTGTATTGTCAAAACAGAGGACGTGGGAGAAGGCAAACGTTCCGAATTATTGAAGATCTTTATTTTTTATCAACACAGAAAAGACTCGTCGTCCCGACTCCAATGCCGTACCTAACTCTGTATCATAAAATAATAAGATAAACGAATGAGATATTGAGATATTCCAAATAATTCATTAGGTATTGTTGAATTAAACTCTGTGATGAAAATGAACGATTAATGTTATATGAAGATGATTAAATTATACTTTCTATTCATCTAATTTTGCTATAAATTTTCATATTATCTTGGGCTTTAACTTCATCTGTGTGTTTTCATCGCCGATCCCTAACAAATTCAAGTCGTCTGTCATGTTTAGCGTTCGTCTACATTGGCCATTGCACTGTCGGCAGCCATCTTTCTTCCTCGTCACACCGATGTTTCATGTTCTTCGTATTCTCTCTCATCTCAGTCTTTGTTTGTACTACTCCACTCCCCATAACTGAAACAGATCACGCTTGGCATTCGGCCCTTCCTCAATACTCTCACAATGAATCACTATATTTTCCGATTACGACATCAAAGACCCCAACGTGAATAAAATGTCTTGGTATTCGAAGTGTGGTTTAGTTGCTTCTCTTCCCTGTATACTTCATATTGTGGTGTCCTTCAATTAATATTGCCAACGTTGTTAACTTTCGTGATCCAAAAATTCTACTGTCAACTATCCCCTTTTAAATACATCATCCACCTTTCTTCCTGCATCTGTCCGATCAACTTCATTCATGCTTCAATAATCTATATGTGCGATACTTACCCTATTACAATGTGAACACAAATTAAAATCGTTATTCGAAGACAGATAATATGGTTCTCTTGTACCACTCTAAATAGTACCTACGTATATACAATGAATCTGAATTTCGTAAAACCATCATATAAGAATAAAAAATATTATATACTCCAATACAATCTGTATCTAAGTAAGGTGGACTGTGTATTAAGAAAGGTTATGTATATCTTAATTTTGTTTCGAAGAACACAATAAGTAAGATCTGATGATGACATGAGGCATCATGATCGGACCTTGAAATGTTTGTATAGAGCAATTCGTAGATAGTTCTAATTCTGATTATTCGTCGGCATCTCCCGTTTCCAATTAAACCATATCGTGCTAGTGATCCAATAATCTGTGTCTCTTCTGCATATGTCATTATTATCCGATTTTTTTTTTATCTTCAGACAAAAAACAAATGGTAATTAAGTTAGCGTTCGATCACATTTTCTTGCAACTGCGGTCTTCTTTTTCACTGATGTCCTCTGCGCTGCCTCAGACATTTTCTCTTAATTCAAAGGCCTTTCCAACTGTCAGGACCATCTTCCCGTGGGTATAGCTACCTGTTCCAGTTATTTTACTCTGTTTGCGCTTGGTCAATTTTATCTAATACTTATCCCATTTAGCTGTACAACGACTAAGACAGTTATAAACTTGTATTTATCATCATCGTCATTTTTTATTCCTGGTTAGCTTAGATATGCGCTCTAGTCCAACTGTGATTTCTTATCTTCTTGTTCTTCCATCGTCTTCATTTGAATTTTCTTTTTATTCCGCATTTCTTCGTTTGTCTTATTCGCTCTTTGTTATCTGCAATATTTGTGAAGTGTTTTCTTACCATGTTTATCACTGCGTTATAGCACGGCCATGTCCAATTCATCTTTGCGATGAATTTTCCTATATAAATCAACTTATTAACCTTACCCTTCCACCGTAGAAAACAGTTAGAACAAAGATATTGGCCACAATTACGGACAGCATCCGTACCATTTATGCTAAGTTAAGAAACAAAGAGAGAATGTTCTCTACCTTTGGGAACAGATGATAACAATCTTCTATGAGTGATATGGTATCAATACATCACAGAGTATCCAGGTTTCAGTTGATTTAAATTAAATCGTGTTGGATCAGCATGATCAATGGAGACCATGTCGAATCCAGTAGCAGAATCCACCCTCATCCGCATTTATTTACTGGGTAACCGGTGTGGCCTTTTTTACCTACGATCAATAAAATTAAAAGAATTTTTCGTTTATCACCTAAATTGGTCAGTAAATAGCTACAAATAAGAGTCATTGCGGTTTAGAAAAACGGAATCTTTTAGGATTGTCATTTCAGTCTATGAATATTGGCTATTTTTATATTCAAAGCTACGCTCTTTCCCAATTATTCTCTGTTGTCAGGATAATTAGAAACAATATTCGCTTTAGTTTATAAGGGCAAGTAACTGTTGACCGTTTGCTTGTCCCTATCAATTCAATCACCTTCATTACTTCTCTTCCTCCCCTCACTCTTCAGTTCCCTTTTGCATGTGAATAACTTGGAAACTGTAATTGTTATGCCACCTGTAAAAACGGACCATTTATACAGTGATGGATATTTATGCGCTGAACATTGGATTCAAAATTAATCTCTTCATTCTATAACCTGGAAGTCCATTAATTGCCGTGACTATTAGAAGGTGAACCTTAGAATACGAAAACAAAATTGTATTCCCACGGAGTTTCGAAATAATTCACTAGTTTGGTGACAACCTGCGGGTGAAGGTTCATTTCAAATTTAAATCGCTTGTTTCGACAATAAATTGCTGAAGCTTCAAAACTAGTGCTTGTCTGACAGAACGAAACCAGATTTAAAACAAATGAATAGAATACAACTGAATACCATTCAAGATTAACAAGAAGTTTGTGAAAAAAAAATCTTAAGGCTATGGGGATCAACCTAAATAATAAACGTATTGATGGATGCATTCTGATATACGAAAAAAAGGTGTATCCTAAGTGGAAAATCAACTGCGTCTGGGGATATAAATTACATCCATAATAAGCAAGCACTCTTTACTGTGACATTAAAACACTTTGAGTTACTGCAGAATCAGTGGCAACATGAAATAGCACTTGCCCAACATTATATCCATTAAACAGAATTGGTCGGGTCGGAAAAAGCAAACCATTTCGTTAGGAAAACGAATTAATGTCTTAAACGCGATTTAGGATGTGACTTCCGTGATCGTCCTCCCTAGGTTATCCATCATAAATCAGCACCACAATGCCCACGCAAATAAAATTTCATTGCATATAAACACTTTTTATTTCGGTGTTCAGCGCAGTGAGTGTAGTTAATGGATGAATATACCAGAAATCGTTGTATTGTTTCGGATGGATACACAAACGGGAAATTTGTATGAAGAATGTGGGAGGCCACGCAGTAAGTGTGTCTTAGTAGCTAAGGATATTTTTGTATTTAGTTTAACTAAGTATTTATAGATGTATTGAGTGAAATAATGCACATCTGTCTAAATAGAACGATAATGAACTCCAATCCATTCTGCATTTAAGTGGAGTTTGCAGCATATGAGAACTGTTGTGGACCGAAAGATCACAGTCATTTTCACTAGAATCTATTATTCCCAGTCTTCGTCGCAATGCCCCCACCAACATTTTCTTGGTCCGCGGTTCGTTAACATACATGTTTTATTTCCTGTTTAGGTTCCGGCCATGCTAGGTTACTCCGAAATCCTTTTTCAAATCCGACTCTAAATTGGTTTTCCTCATATTCTGTCATAATATTTCGTTTCTCATATTCTGCATTTGATCCTCTTTTCGGTGAAATAATCAGGATCGATTGTGGAAGTAAAATGTTTTACATGTTACAAACGATTTAACTAAATTTATTTTGCTATCCTGTCAACGTTTTTTTGCCTCCACATAACTGGGGGTTCTACTTGACAAGTTTCTGATCGCAGAGCTCATTCAAACAGCTATCAATTGCTATTTCAGTGAAATCTACCCGAGTAATGTTATCATAGCACGTCGCATAAACAATTTAGTAATTGTTTACCGTCTGTATATCATCTCGTTCAACCTCTGGTGCATTTATTTTTTTCGCTACAAATACGTTATTAGAAGTGCTGTGGATGAGTATAAGTCCATGATTTAATAGCACAGGTAGAACACGAATTTCCACCTGAGCAGGACATGCTATTGAGGCATCATCAGATCTGCAAGCAGTGAGAAATAAAATCCAATGCTGGCAGAGGCTTCTCAGTTAACAAAGCTGGCATTAACAAAGTTAGATGATACTGTTGAGATTTGTTTTCTACAAACAACTCAAGGAAATGCGAGACACAACACTCCGCTTATAGTATCACAGCCAGGTATGAAATCACTGGTCAATTGTCCAGGGAATACGCTTTGTAACTTGAGAACACTGATGGAGAATCCACCGTCCAACAACAAACATAACATTCAGCATACGACGTTCCCTGAAGCGGAAGACGTGGGAGGGTTTTAAAACAGCAGAGAGCAAGTGTATTGAAACATCCAACAAGTAATGTAAACATTGGATATGAGCAACTATATTAAAATAAAAACATATCTGTTGATCTAGAAGGAAAAAACAAAATAACACTTGCATCGCAGAGCAGTAAAATTTGTTTTGCTGCATTAGTGTTTTAATTTTATCGGGTTAGGCTTGATCGAAAATGGATTCGGTGCCCCTATTCTTCGAAAGATTCTCTGCCTAGAATAAGCCAATCTTGGGATGACCTATAGTGGAACCCACGGACCACTATTCCCAGCCCCCCACCGCAACACAATTGCCAGAACCTCTAGGTAATATCCGGAACGGCATTGCCTCGTGTTGCCTCCATTAGCAAGTCCAAATCTAAATAGGACGGTGCCCAGAAACACGAAACACTAAAGATGTTGAGTTAGACAAACCAAAAATAGATTTCTTCGGAATTGATCATTGACAGTGAAAAGAGAACTGAGGTTGAAAGACTTCCATGACCTAATTTTAACATTATCTTACCCAAATATTTTGTAATAAGGGGAAAATTATTTATTTTTAATTGCCGTGGCCGCCGTGGACGAGTGGTTAGCGTACCCGACTGCAGTGTCAGCCTCTGGTGCTGCATGTCGCGAGTTCGAGCCTCGGCAGGGACACGGCGGTCTTAGGGCCGCCGTGTCTTATTCCCTCCAAAGAGCGAATAAGACAAACGAAGAAATGCGGAATAAAAAGAAAATTCAAATGAAGACGATGGAAGAACAAAAAGATAAGAAATCACAGTTGGACTAGAGCGCATATCTAAGCTGACAAGGAAAAAAAATGACGATGATGATAAGTACAAGTTTATAACTGTCCTAGTCGTTGTACAGCTAAATGGGATAAGTATTAGATAAAATTGACCAAGCGCAAACAGAGTAAAATAACTGGAACAGGGTAGCTATACCCACGGGAAGATGGTCCTGGCAGTTGGAAAGGCTTTTGAATTAAGAAAAAATGTCTGAGGCAGCGCTGAGGACATCAGTGAAAAAGAAGACCGCAGTTGCAAGAAAATGTGATCGAACGCCGACTCAATTACCATTTGTTTTTTGTCTGAAGATAATTTTTTTTTTCGGAAAATAATGACATATGCAGAAGAGACACAGATTATTAGATCACTAGCACGATATGGTTTAATTGGAAACGGGAGATGCCGACGAATAATCAGAATTAGGACTATCTACGAATTGCTCTATACAAACATTTCAAGACCCGATCATGATGCCTCATTGCATCATCAGATCTTACTTATTGTGTTCTTCGAAACAAAATTAAGATAAACATAACCTTTCTTAATACACAGTCCACCTTACTTAGATTGTGATTGTATTGGGGTATATAATATTTTTTATTCATATATGATGGTTTCACGAAATTCAGATTCATTGTATATACGTAGGTACTATTTAGAGTGGTACAAGAGAACCATATTATCTGTCTTCGAATAACGATTTTAATATGTGTTCACATTGTAATGGGGGAAGTATCGCACATATAGATTATTGAAGCATGAATGAAGTTGATCGGGCAGATGCAGGAAGAAAGGTGGATGATGTACATATTTAGAAGGGGATAGTTGACAGTTGAATTTTTGGATCACGAAAGTTAACAACGTTGGCAATATTAATTGGAGGACACCGCAATATGAAGTATACAGGGAAGAGAAGCAACTAAACCACACTTCGAATACCAAGACATTTTATTTACGTTGGGGTCTTTGATGTCGTAATCGGAAAATATAGTGATTCATTGTGAGAATATTGTGGAAGGGCCGAATGCCAAGCGTGATCTGTTTCAGTTATGAAGAGTGGAGTAGTACAAACAAAGATTGATATGAGAGAGAATACGAAGAACATGGAACATCGGTGTGACGAGGAAGAAAGATGGCTGCCGACAGTGCGATGGCCAATGTAGACGAACGCTAAACATACAGACGACTCGAATTTGTTAGGGATCGGCGATAAAAACACACAGATGAAGTTAAAGCCCACGATAATATGAAAATTTATAGCAAAATGAGATGAATGGAAACTATGATTTAATCCACTTCATATAACATAAATAGTTCATTTTCATCTTAGAGTTTAATTCAACAATACCTATTGAATTATTTGGAATATCTCAATATCTCATTCGTTTATCTTATTATTTTATGATACAGAGTTAGGTACGGCATTGGAGTCGGGACGACGAGTCTTTTCTGTATTGATAAAAAATAAAAATCTTCATTAATTCGGAACGTTTGCCTCCTCCCACGTCCTCTGTTTTGAAAATACACGACTTTTACGGATGAAATGAATCGGCAAAATCAAATTCGGAAACTGTACCACTTATTTGAGCAGAAATACGTTCCTAATCCATGCTCACCCATGCTCATCCAGATATCGCATTACCATGCAGATTCAATAAGCCCCACATTTCCGATAATATAATTTGAGACTAATTTCCATAGAGCATCCTTCTACTTCTTTACGCATCTTAATTGATAAGCAGTGTACATATGCCATCGAATTCAACATCCGTGTTCTCCAATGGCAGCGTAGTCTACCCTTTGTCAAGGTATGGAAAGGATTTCTGTTCCCTAACCTCGTCGACGCCTCAACTCTTCTGTTGGGGTGGTCGAATAACTCGCAGGAATTTTTTGGCGGATGTTGACGCCTAGGAGGGTTTCGTGAGGACGCGTGTTGTTGGCATTGATAGAGTAAGTTCCATCGGGCCTGAGAATATAACCTTTAATTTATGTTATAACGGTGATCAAATGCGTGAACAACGTACGTTGATTATCTTAAGCAGTTATAAATTGAAGACTTGGATTTATGTATTCAGCTTTATATATTCCTATACCGGTAATCCACTGGAAGATATAGCAAGAGACTATGGTACAAATATCGAAATTACCTAAAACTAGTCCGACAACACAATAAAATACGGTTTACGGAAATATTTTGAAATGTAAAGAAGTTCATTTATTAAAGAACCCCGGACTTCTGGCCAATGGTTCATATTATATGATGTAAAAATCAAGATGCCCACATACATTTGTGTGAATACACCTTGTTTTTTATTACATTAAACTTGAATATCAGCTTATTTATTTGCAGTACTTGATGTAAAACAACATCGTCGTTTCCTACTCTTTCCTGATTTTTTCACGGTAATTACTGCAGTATGACATTCGATTAAACCTTATCTATGTGTGCCTGCCAATAGTTTACCACCCCCAGTCTATCAGATATCCGACGACCACAATTTTTTATGCAACACCCTCTGACCAACACCGGAGCTCTACTATCAACGTTTGAGGGATGCAAGCACGCTGCCATCGCCCATCATGTCCTCAATAACATTACTTTTAGAGCTACTCTTCAGATCCGCTTGGTAATTATTCTGAGTCGTTTGGCTTTACAACAGAACCTTATGTCAGGATACTGCAGGCATCGACGCTGTCGAAGTCCCAAACACTAAACCGTCATTAGCAATGATTTCAGCAATAATGAATTGGGTTTCAGGGCTAAGAACTTTTCTTCAAAGAAGTAATTTGTTTTACTGCCTTGTTTGTTTTGTTCTACTGCCTTGTTTTAGCAATTTAAACGTAATTGGTTACACTAATCTACAGTTTATTATTGTAATACGAACATTCTGAAATTTGTCGTTTATTGCGCCAGTTCATTAACGATTTCGATAACATTCAATGTGAAACAATTTATTTCTGATGGATATTGAAATTTCAATGCAACTAAAATATGTTTTTCTTTATGTCTTAAGCTGGGAATAAATAATACGCCTACGTGCTGATTAATGGATATGTGAATCAACGCTTACGTATATCTTTTACTACCTCCGGGGGGTCGTACTATTCAAAGATATCCTTCATATAGACCCATGCGTCTTTTTATGATAAGATATTTTTTCATTGTTTATATAATGATAGAGGTTCTAGAGGTAATAGTGGGACGCAATAGCGTGAAATAAATGGAATTAAAAAAAAAAAATCAAGTTTCATCCGTACGTTTGCCGTTGTTCTTATTTCATCAAAATCGAACGATAGCTATGCCGAACAAAGTATGAGTTAAAGTTCGGTTATTCACTAGTTCAAAAATGTTTAAATATGTATTAATAAATTTCACATAATTGTTTAATGGGCTTTATAAGCCGAAAATCATTGAGCTTACAGCTTTTATCCCTGACGTTTTAACTTTTCACTTCTCTCCGGTACTAAAACTTGTATCAGGAGATGGAAAAACAGAGGAGAAGTGCGTTTGGGAGGTGTGATTATACCCCGGACAAAACTGACCAAGTTCATGGGTGACCCATCTCAACGTTTTGTTTTACATCTTAAAATATGATTGATAAACGTTGAACATCCGAATAATAAGAATATACAATTGCTGTTGGTGCATAGCGATTCAATCTGGTGTTCTGCAAAGTTACGTTTTTCTTTTGTATTTAAAATTTTCTGAGGAAGAAAATAAAATGTTCATTGAACAATATTTTAACAGAAGATACGTTCGTGAAAGTTCCATACATAGGTGAAGAATGATCTGTATTAGACCAATGATGTCAGAAAGCAAGCGTTGAATGGATTCACAATAATGTGAATTTTATTCATATTTTACAGCGGTTTTCACACCTAAGTTCCTAGAATTGAAATAAATAAAACGCATCCAACAAATGCTGCGAAATTTCGTGGCTATCGATTAAATGTTAACACGTGAGATATTTATTTCGTATCATACATAATAAATATTGCAACAACTGTAACGTATCTGTAACGTATCATACATAATGAATATTGCAACAACTGTAACGACATAATATTTTTTCATTGTCTTATTGTGCCAAAAAATGTAAAACTATCGATTAAACAGCGATGGCATATTGTTCAACTATATTATGAAAAAAACGGTTCCATTGTAACATCACTCTGCGCTTCAGAATGATTTCTGTTAATTCAAATGATCTTTTACATCTAAGTTTTCGACTCATTGTCACTATTTTTTAGTATAGTAACTGGCACCGTACAGTATGCTAATTTCCTTGATTGGCAATACTCTTGTATGAGTTCACACATGTATTGTTGATACAGAGTTATACCTAAATGATGTTATCTTCCACAGAAAGTTGATCACAAACACCTGATCCTTAGCTTTCGACTGGCGTCAATAGGATTTATGAACGAGTTATTTAAAGCCTATCATTTATCTGGAGGAATTAGGAACATAT
>SDVV010038007.1:0-10777 GCA_016164225.1 Gammarus roeselii
GCTCAATCATCGACTCCACTATCCCTCACAAATGCACAGACCTTGCTTCTTCCTCACTGGTTATTCACTGCACTCAGGTCTCGCTCAGGGGCAAAACATGTCTGCCTGCCACCTCGTTGTGCCTGTATAACCATGACGCCCGGGATGAGAACCTTGGTAACCCTTGTGTCTATGACGCCCCGTCAGTTAGCCCTGGCAACACATGTTGTGCATTAACAAATTATTACGGGGTCCGTACTATCGCTCACAGTTCATATGGTTCGGATTCTTGCACTGAAAGAGGGTCATCCTTCTATTGCGTTTGTCGGTACGACTTTGCAGTTAGAAATGTCGTTCGAAAATACTGTTTTCGGGAGCAATAAATCTGAATTTGGCGTGGTTCTACCGCTTTAATGCGAAAACAAGGAATGAGAAAATGCAATATTCTGCATTTATGATTATTCAATGTTAACAGTTCTTCATGTTGCCTCTTTATATGTATGATGAGCGTTACTTTTCTTAGCAAACATGTGCACTACGAATTCATTTTTTTTCACGCAATCTACACGACCCTCATGCTATAGTACCATGTCGGTAATTCATAAACAATAATGCAAACGCTTTGATATCACACAAACAGAACATGTTGCACAGCAAACAACGACTCAAGCAACCACCGTTGACACCAAAGGTGCTCTGTTATATTTTCAAGTTTTTCAATCTCCAAGTCGAATTAGTCGGTATTCTAGTGTATTTGTTGCAGCTTATAGAAAACGGCTTTACTGATTCCAAACGCCGCGATAAACTTGAGGATCGTATCCTCAACTGCTTTACAGCCACTCTGTGGCAGGCTAATACAAACTCTGCATTGATATCCTTGACCGTAATATCAATGCAACAACGTCAACTATAAGCTTGCGACTGCATGTATGTACAGATTGTGCTATGGAAAAAATACATACGTAAACAACATCTACTGAAAGAGCTCGCTATCATCTGCTATAGAAACACATAAACATTGGAATGGGGCTGTATTGTAAAGACTTGGTTTGCAATAACGGTTTCAGCTGTTCCAAACGATTGTGCAAGGTCCATTTACCCCACTTTGTTCCATTATACCTCGCTCTGTGGATGAATTTCACGCCTTTGATGATGAGGGTACGAGAACCGCCTAGTCAAAGGTAAGAAATGCTTGTTTACAGCAATTACCTGATAGGTCATTCATAATATAGGCAACGGAGGCATCAACGCTCCGATGACGATGAGTACTTTCACCGAACATAATATAACGTGACAATGCTCATTGTTAAGTTATTTGATCCTTGAGCTCAAATTGTATCATCACTCACTCACAATAGAACCACTTGTTGATTATTTTGTATTTTTTTTTTAAATTCAATATTTCAAAATGCCATATCTCAGCCGCATAAATAGCTTTTGACCAGAATTTTTTTTCCTGTCTCCAGTAACTTGCATGCGTTGATTTATTTTCAAATATGATTTTAATTTTCCATACAGAATGGACCGAAATCATCTTGTCACGAGATCCGTCCCTCCGTTAACAGAGTCTTTCGTAAGTTGACAGAGTTGTTGACGCTAGTTCTGAGTTGGTCAACTTGGACTGCAGTTGCTCAGATGTACCCTTTGCGCGTGATTTTGGTTCGAGGGAAATTATACGGTGGAAATGATATGGTCTGACAGCCCACCCGTCATCCTCATTTTGTCTAATTCAGTTTATAAATTTATTCGGTATGCTTCACTTTGGGGAATTCCGCAACACGGTTATGCATCTTCTTGGGATATTCTGTCAAGAGTCGTATGTGATGCTGATAAATTTGCTGTCCTCGTTTACATTGCTGCACATTGCAATTGAAATTCCATCAATGAGTCTTCCCTAAGGATAAAATGTTTCACTCTACTGTTTGATCATCGGCAGATATTAGCAGAATAAAAATACAACTGTAAATGAAGAAAATGTAAAAAGCTGTAAAACTTGGTACTTGGTAACATGAGTCTTCAAACATAACAACCTTCATGTTCGAAAATCCTTTATTGGGTCACAGGGTTGCGTGCCTATTCACGGTTTTTATCAGCAGTCGAGACAAACAATACCTGCGAAGCCACGCAGCATTTGAACACACTTCTATTCGGGTACTTGTAGGGATGTGATGTATGTATATATGTAGGGAAACTCTTAAAAGAAATCAATTGACTGAGTCAATTGATATCAGGCGGATGCTTTAGACACGGATCATTCGCTAATATGTGTCTATGGGTAGAACTGTTGTTATCCTTGTTTTTTAATGCCTGAATGTGCTAGAAGATTCTATTTTATTTACATTACATGAATGCAAGTACGTAATTTATTTTTATTTTTATGAAATCATTTATTTCCAACGTCTGGCAACGGGTTTTCAATTTTTGAAGTAAATTCATAAACATATGACATGAAACTTCGTTCTCATCTACGCTATTTGAACTAACGAAAACAAGTGTTCAATTTGAATTTGTCACAGCTCATCTCTAGGGACCGCCGGCTCGGATTACATAGAGCGAAATATTATTTACGATAGCATCATCTGAACACGTACAGAAAGTGTCTATTGTGACAGCATAATTCCGACTACATAGCGTTGGGAAAACAAGTGATACTCGTAGTTAAAAAATAAGAAAATACTTGGAGTGGATAGAAAACAGAATACATTGGTGTGGAAAATAACAAGTACATGGGGTGAGAAATCACACATGCATGTGGTTAGAGGCCCGAGAACATGGGTTTGGTACATCAAAATGTTCCAACATATTGCAATGAGTAGTCTACATTATTGTACGATGACAGAGATGTATATTGACGACATGAATTATACAAAAAATATGAATACAATACAGGGTTGGGAAATCGAAAAGCGTTAACATATTGTAAAGATGAGTCTAAACCATTCTAATAATAATGAAGAGGTGAATAGGCGACATGAGTTATACAAAAAAAGTTTTAAATAAAATACATACCAAAACAACTGAATATACAAAATACACACTTCAAGACCGCAAGGAAATGATTGAATGATTGACAATCAGAATAATACAGTGATATAGTACACCAGTCGGATGAATATACTTCTGTTATAGAAGATGAAGCAAAATATTAGCTTATAAGGCAATGATGGTATCATCAAATATGGTACGGTAATTGTTAGAAATAATTCAATAAATTATATTAAAATCTAGGTAACCTTGGTCTAAGTAAAAAGCTGCCAATCGTTCCTCGAAAGGACTGAGTTCTTATTTTAACTATACTAAAACGACTCGAACATCTAAAACATTGAAATAGACAAAACGCTAGTTAACACTTATGGTAATTGGCAAAGACAATTGTGATCGGTAGCAACATAGAAAACAAATGTATCGTCAGACAAAAACGATTAAATGGTGTCGTAATGTTGAGAGTTATGGTGGTGGTGGTTTCGGACATGCGCAAGAACAGAATGCATATTCTAGTTACTAGTGTCATGCATTAAGCTTGTGTTTGTGGGCAAAGTTACGGGGTTCAATTGATCGGTCAATAGATGTTCATTAAGCCTATTCATGAAGGACGTGTTTGATTTAAGATTCTTGACGCTTGTTAGGAGGTTGTTCCAGGATTTGGTTCACTGATCGAAAAAAATCTAAAGGCAGTTTCTGTTTTTCTGTGGTAACGTGCAGAGTATCATTATTTCTTCTAGAGGATCTTTATGAATTCTGATCGACTCATGGAGTGCGAGTTTGTTGTCGATATTCAGCCACTGTGATTTTTTGAAGAGAGGACTTATGTAATCTCGTTTTCTGTGGTTGCCATCGCATGTTTTTCTTGCCGCAAAGTTTATACAACGTTGCACTTTCTTTCTTTGAGTTTTGGTGCATTTTCCCCAAATTGAAAGACAGTAGTTAATGTGAGAAAATACTAAATCGTAGACAATCAGTAATCTTGATTTGAAATCCAATTCTTTTTTGCGGAGCTTAGGAACAAAAGTGTTCCATTCAATTTGGAACACAGAGTAGTTACGTGGTGTTTGAATAAAAGATCAGGATCAAACACTACGCCCAGATTTATAACTTTATCTTCAACAGGAATGTCAGATTTGTCTATCCTGATAGGGAAATTCATTGGAACTGCTTTTCTTTTCGAGTTCGAGCCGAACAAGATGCCATTTTTTTCCGAGTTGAGCTTGAGTCCATTTTCATCATACCAAGATTTCAGATTAGTTACGGCTGTCTCAGCGTCGTCTTTCAGCGCATTCAGATCTGACGGTTTTCGTGGGAGCAATAATTGAACAACATCGGCGAACATTACCATTTTTGCTTGCTTTTTTGATAATTTATAGTCTATGCCATTTACAAAAAACAGGAACAACAAAGAGCCAGGTATTGAACCTTGAGGGACTCGGAAGGCAACTGTATCCAAATTTGACATTGTTGCGTTCTCGAGTTTAACTGATTGTTGCCGATTCATCAGATAACATTCGAATCAAGTAGGGTCTTTTCCGATGTTGCGGAGCTTGCCAAAAAAAATTGTATGGCGTACACTGTCGAATGCTTTCGATAAGTCTAGCAATACCAGCAGAGATATCTGCCCTTCATTAAAGTTTTTGTACAGATCTTTGATGATGCTCATAAGTGCGTCTTCTGTTGACACTTTTCGCCGATAAGCATACAGGCAGTGATTGAAGAGCTTGTTTGATTCGAGGTAATCAATCAATTTGAGAGATATACCCTTTTCTAGAATCTTGGATAGGACAGGCAGAAGTCTGATCAGTCTAAAGTTGGATGGTTCATTCTTGTCCCCAGATTCATGAATTGATTTAATGATTACATGCTTCCAGATCTCTGGAAAAGTTAAACTTGCTTTGGAGGTGTTAATAACTGTGCTGATATAAGGCATGGTATATATATTATTATTATTTGGGTTCTGATGGGTATTTACAGACATGGTTGCTGTGGGGTGTTGGCTGCTCCCAGCTTGAACAGTTTGTGCCCATAGTAATTTGTTTTTACTTACAGGACAGTTGGTGTTACTTTGGAATGATTGCATTTGTTTCCACAAGCTTATTTCACTTTGCTGCAATTTTGTTGTTCGTAATGTGGTTTCAGAGGGTGGTCGATGCAAGACTTTTATAGTGGTCCTCTTTCTCGGATACAAATATCGAGTATTGAGCAGCTTCACCACTCCTATGGTTGGTTGGATTAATCACAGTTTTTGTTACGATGTCCGGGTTTGTTTCATCTAAGATTTTGATTTGTATTTTGAGTGCGTTGCTTAGAATTGCGGGGACTAAATCATCAAAACTGCTATTGTACTCTTTTGCTGCCAAAATTCTTTTCTATCACAGAGAGGAACCTATCATATTTTTTGTATCCAGTGCAGGCTTCGTAATCTTGTATGTAATTGAAGGATTCCTCCATTGCTATAGTCTTTATCACATATAAGATGTTTTCATCGTTAAATCCTGTTTGTTTTAAAAAGGATTCATTCACCGCGTAAATCATACAATATCCGTCTGCTTGTGTTGATTGTTTTTTGCTCTTAAATCATTGAGAATGGTGTCGATGTTGGTGTTCCAGGGAAATTGTTGCATGTTTCCAGTGACCTGCTTGGCATTCGTTCATTCGGTTTATTGTTTCTTGTATCAGGAACACCGCCCTCATTTAAATTTACAATATGCTCTTCAATAACACTCTTACAGACGTTATCTAAGAATCTGGTTGCTAATTGTCGAGTGCCATTATTTGTATCTTTGGGATATCCTTGCTTTCTGTTCGTTTTTTGTCATTGAGGGTGGGTTGTATCAGGAAAGACCGATCAAAAGCAAGGGAACGAAATTCAGATCGGTGATTGATGAGAGGCATGGCTGAGGATGGCTGAATCATGCTAGAGGAGGGAATGGGTAGAGTGGGGTGATATATGGGAGGGATTAGCGGGATGGGAAGAGCTGGAGTTTTGGGCTGAGGTTAAAGAATGGTAGCGAAGGGGAGAGCTAGAGGAAAGAACGGATGGAGGGAGTAATATATGGGAAGGATTGGCGAAAGTGGTAGTTAGAGGAAAGAACGGGTGGCAGGGGGTAATATACGGGAGGGATTTTCGGGATAAGCAATGTTGGAGTTTGGGTTGAGGGTAGGGAATGGTAACGAAAGTGGGAGGTCGAGAAAAGAATTGGTGGAGGGGGGTAATATATGGGAGGGATTGGCGGAATAGGTAGAGTCGGAGTTTGTGCTGAGGTAAGGGGATGGTAACGAAAGGGGTGGATTGGGGCTGTGCTGCAAGCATAGTTAGACGATTTTGTGTGTAGCGTAGAGTGGTGGAGGAGGGTAGGAGAAGAAATGAGGAGGCACTGAGAGGACGCTATTGCTGCGACCGCGTTGAAAAGGCGTTGCATGGGAGCTAATTGTGTGTGGATGATAAGAAGTCACTGATTAGTGATTTTTAGTTTGAATTTTAGTTAATGGGTGACGAGAGAACGCTAGGATGTGAGTGCTTCCGTGTAAAAGAATTTGATAACTCTACTATTGTTTAGACTAACATTCTTCGAATGAAACAATCGTTCGTCGGGGGCACCATTGAATTCGTCTCTTAGTTTGCCTGTTGGGATAACTTTGAGCCTCATGGAGTGGCATTAACTCATGAAACGGCGCCTCTGTTCCGTTTTTTTCAGATTGAGGGGTTCTGCCAAGTATAACTTAGCATTTTGGTTTTTCGTTAAAATTGCGGTGGTTATTTTCACTACAACTTCATTTTCGACGTAGTCCGTGAGCACAATAATGTAATTTTTGAATGGATTCCCGCTTCCAAGGATTTTAGGCAGAGCACCATAATGGTTCATATTTATCTTTTCACAAGTGCATCTAATTGAAAGGTCGGAGGTTAGCACATTTTTCTTGAGGATATCACTCATGAGTATTGTCCTAAAGGTCTTGATATTTTCTGTTGACCCGGTGCCTGTGCTTGATGCTTCACAGCGAGCCGGCTTTGCTGTTGCGGATTTTTCTGTTGAGGTGACGATTAAAAGCTCTGAATCAAAGGAATAAATGAGAGTTAAGTACTCATTTTCAGAGGTACAAGGGGTGGGAGATGAAGCTCAGCACCGTTGGGTGAGTATCTGTCACCGAAAGAGCAACCCTGTGGGAGAGGGTAGGCTTCTCCTTATCGCGTTTTGTGGCACATGCACTGGCCACCGGAGTGTGGGGGCAACGCAGTAGCTCCATGTTTAAAAGCATGCTGGTTCTGGTGCTTTTTTGGCTTTTGCATGATATGCAGTCTCTGTTATTCCTGGCACATGCGCATTTCTCGCATGTTCCAGAATAACTCATTCAGCCGGATTGGCTTCTGTTGGCAGTGTGGCTGTGGGGCGACATGTCTTCAATTCTAGGTCAAATATCAGTGAAGTTAACTACTTAGAGGGTTTATTGTTAGAGGGGCTTAGAAAGCGTCTTATTAGCTTATAATTTTAGGGCTCTGCGTTAAGAGGAGGAACCGTGGACTTATATTGTACAGTATCGTTCAATCGTTCAAAAAAAAATCATTTTATGTTCAATCTATTGTACCGCCTTATTCCTATTTGCTTTTAATTGTATTCAAACATTACAAACTCTTTGTAATAAGAAAAACGATAAATTCAGCAAGAGGCAGAGACAAATAATTAGCTAGTAATTTTAATAAATGCTAACTAGGCCTATGTAAAGCTGTTTGATATAAACATAATCGGAAGATGCAGGTACATGATATTATTCTATTTGTAGAAGGAAATCGCACCAAGGAATTGTGTTTCAGGTTATAACAATTTGTGACAATATCCAAAACTTAGTTAATGTTGAAAAATAATTCAGACGAGAGGGACTAATATTTTTGCTAAAAAATATTATAAATGTGGATGGCCAAAAAGTAATTTGTCATAGCGTAAACTTAAAAACTCATAAAGAATCAGTTTCATAATCATTCATCTTAACTGGATTTTTTTGAGCTGTCGTTCACTTTACCATATGGTACTTAGAGCCTCCCATTTGGGCAGGTTGATGAGACATAGGCAGAAACGATATAATAATCTCTTACAGTGTATGAAGTACCTGATGGTGAATTTGCAGTCAATAAGGTCGGCAGGCTTAAACTGCGGTGCAATTTACTCGAGGAACCGGAATGAGTCATAAACTTAACACGGTAGGAGAGGCAGTGGAAAAGAGGGCGGGGGTACAGAGCAGCATCAGCTACTCATGACCGTGGCATGGTGAGAGGCGCGCTCATGTGTACACATTATTCGCATTGAAAAAAATAAAAAGTCAATTATATTATACCTATAAAAAATTAACTCAAATAATCTTGAGTGAAACACGAATGAAGGCTAAAAAGCTCAAAAAGTGATCTACTCAGACGTGTATAACTTAGATTCACACAATCTATCCCTCCTTGATATTTTTAAAAATAATAATGATATATAGCTTTCGGCTACACTCAATTAGAAAATACTACAGATGCCACAGTGGATAAAATGAGATTTTCAAGTCACACGATTGAGTGAACTATATTATGTCATTATTCTAGGAGCAAACACCTGCAATTCATAAATTTAGTCGCATGTTAGCATACAGAGAAAAAAATAAAAGATTTGTCGTGGTGTAAACAAAAAGGAGGCGCTGCGCGACCCCACTGCTTGTCAGAGCAGGGCTTGAGCATGGTTCCATCATGGGCGCACGGTAATGCTTAAAGCGCTCAAGTGACCCTGATAGGAGCCCGCTGGTGTCGTTTCTGGGAATGCTGAGGCGACGGTGCTAGGAGCGCTCCGGTGACACTGCTCAAAGAGCTCTAGTCACACTTCTAGGAGCGCTCAGGTGAGATGATGCTGCTTGGAGTGCTCAGGTGGCGCTGTTAGGAGCGTTCTGTCGACACTGACTAGCATCTGGTAAATGTGCTTGGTGCTCCATGGCTACGCTGTTTCTAGCGTTCTGGTGACACAGGTAGGAAACACTCCGCTGACACTGGTTTTAACGCTCTGCTGACGCAGTTTGAAGCGCTTCCGTGACTCTTTGGTGGTTTGGTGGGACCTGGATATGTGTGAAATGTGTACACCCAATTTTATAGGCACACTTCTGTGTGAGTGAGGAGAGGAATGAGATTCAGATGGCAGGACCAGCAGAGCCGTGTTGGAGCTTTGTGTGAGTGTTTGTTATCATTGCGACCATGACATACCAAATTAAGCTTTTTATTTTGGTGGAATTGGGGTTATAACAGACCCGAAAACTCTATAGATTCCGGTTATTCTAACTTTGACAGTTGCTCACGTACACTGATTTGTGTTTAATTTCTGTTCGTAAGTTCTATTAGTTCTGATTATCCGTGAATTTGAGCATATTTATTTATTCCATGTGGAAAAAAACAGCACTTCGGGGGAGAATTGGGCTGCAGGTTGCTGGATGGCTTCCAATAACATGTCAATGATGACGATAACATATCACATAAGTTAACTTTCACATCTTGTCGCTAATGATGTCTTGGAGGATTTTTTTGCCTGAGCGGTTTAAATCCTCTGTCTGTTTTTAAAGGCATTGCGGTGAGAGAAGACAGCGATTCAGGGTATCCTCTGTCTTCACTTAGGGTGACTCAGAAGGGGTCGAGTGTGTGTATTCCGACCTGGCATTCTTGCTTTAAGTTTTCAAGCGCGAGTTAAGTCTTTTTCAATATTCATAATTATCTCTTTTCGTATGTTGCTGTTTTGCTGCACCTGTGATTTTTTAGCTGGCGCTCGTATTTCATTAGAGAATTCAAATAGATTGACGTCGTGGAACTCAAAATCTCCTCCACACATAATGGTAGCGAAAAATAAAGCTGAGGTGAACGCGGACTGGAACTTCGTCGAGGGAGACGTTCCCGGAGAGCACGTACATACGAACAACACAAAAAGGCGGCAAGGAGACACTCAGAAGATCACGATTGACGATGTTCACTCAGTTCACCATGTGGAATGATTCATATTTCAATTGATAATGATCGCAGTGATAGGTGTCTGCATGGGAGAACAATGCTGCTATAGGGTGGCCTCTCAGACTGTCAAGGGTGCATTTGCAGAAGTGATATGTGGTCATTGCATACATGTAGTAAGTCGTCAGATAAAAAACAATACTCCCATATTAAGAATATTGGGGCTATAAATTTATCGTTGAATTACATCACCTATTCCAATAATGAATTTTTGAGAGCAGTGGACAACGTCAATAATGTTCAAAATATAGGGAACATGTGGGATTTCGTTGACAACTTCTTTTTCTGTGAACGTAGGGAAAAAATATCGTAATGAGGATTGAATGAGTGATTTAGCAACGAGGGCCCCATCCGAATAGACGCCATGATACAATGAATTATATGGTCAGAACATGTTCCACATCCGAATAGACGCCATGATACAATGAATTATATGGTCAGAACATGTTCCACATCCGAATAGACGCCATGATACAATGAATTATATGGTCAGAACATGTTCCACATCCGAATAGGCGCCATGATACAATGAATTATATGGTCAGAACATGTTCCACATCTGAATAGACGCCATGATACAGTGAATTATATGGTCAGAATATGTGCCACACCCGAATAGACGCCATGATACAGTGAATTATATGGTCAGAACATGTTCCACACCCGAATAGACGCCATGATACAATGAATTATATGGTCAGAACATGTTCCACATCCGAATAGACGCCATGATACAGTGAATTATATGGTCAGAATATGTGCCACACCCGAATAGACGCCATGATCCAGGGAATCATA
>SDVV010038008.1:0-10777 GCA_016164225.1 Gammarus roeselii
TCATGTAATCACGAATTTTGTATGATAATTAGAAACTTTTATCTTCGTGTAATTTCATGTTAATCTGGAACACCAAATGTTATTTATCGAACCTAGTTTTGATCCTACTACAGTGGTATAACTTCGTGAATTTATAGAGCATTGAAAATCGATACCAGTCAACATTTCAATTGTAAAGTCCTTTTCAAACCTGCTTACATTTTGATTCCCAAGGGATTTCTCAGAAAAATTTGTTTCGTCTCTTCTTCCCCACTAGTTGGAATTTGGTGGACTGGGCTCGTCCTGCAGGTAATTTATGTAATCATTGCAGGTGTCCGGGAGCGACTCCTTCCAGAGTCGTGACTTATTATGTAAGGCCGGGTATGAAGCCTTCCAAAGAGGCATGGAAGGCAGCGTGTCGTGAGCCTTGTTGTTATGTAAGGCCGGGTATGGAGCCTTCCAAAGAGGCATGGATGGCAGTGTGCGTGGGCCTTGTTGTTATGTAAGGCCGGGTATGGAGCCTACCAAAGAGGCATGGATGGTAGTGTGTCGTGGGCCTTGTTGTTATGTAAGGCCGGGTATGAAGCCTTCCAAAGAGGCATGGAAGGCAGCGTGTCGTGAGCCTTGTTGTTATGTAAGGCCGGGTATGGAGCCTACCAAAGAGGCATGGATGGCAGTGTGTCGTGAGCCTTGTTGTTATGTAAGGCCGGGTATGGAGCCTACCAAAGAGGCATGGAAGGCAGTGTGTCGTGAGCCTTGTTGTTATGTAAGGTCGGGTATGGAGACTTCCAAAGAAGTATGGATGGCATTGTGTCGTGAGCCTTGTTGTTATGTAAGGCCGGGTATGGAGCCTACCAAAAAGGCATGGATGGCAGTGTGTCGTGAGCCTTGTTGTTATGTAAGGTCGGGTGTGGAGCCTTCCAGAAAGGCATTGAGTCGTGAGCCTTGTTGTTATGTAAGGCCGGGTGTGGAGCCTTCTAGAAAGGCAATGTGTCGTGAGCCTTGCTGTTATGTAAGGCCGGGTGTGGAGCCTTCCAGAAAGGCATTGAGTCGTGAGCTTTGTTGTTATGTAAGGCGGGGTGTGGAGCCTTCCAGAAAGACATTGAGTCGTGAGCCTTGTTGTTATGTAAGGCCGGGTGTGGAGCCTTCTAGAAAAGCTATGTGTCGTGAGCCTTTTTGTAATGTAAGGCCGGGTATGGAGCGTACCAAAGAGGCATGGATGGCAGTGTATCGTGAGCCTTGTTGTATGTTAGGCCGGGTATGGAGCCTACCAAAGAGGCATGGATGGTAGTATGTCGTGAGCCTTGTTGTTATGTAAGGCCGGGTATGGAGCGTACCAAAGAGGCCTGGATGGCAGCGTGTCGTGAGCCTTGTTGTTACGTAAGGCCGGGTAGGGAGCCTACCAAAGAGGCATGGATGGCAGCGTGTCGTGAGCCTTGTTGAGCACTAAACTGTACCTAGGTTTACTTTCCAAATACTTTGTGCAATATTCAGGAAATGAATTGATCCAATATAATTGAACAAAGTTATCAAACACAGTATTGAACCGACTCTAGTTGTTGTGGGTGTGCATACGCTCCCATGGGCCCTCCATCTCGTCCTCACGCCTCACGCAAACGGGCGAGGGAGAGACGATTATCCTTCAGCGTGTATATAGATACTGTCGGAATGACGTCACACAGCCTGGATTAGGAACATAACCACTTATTTCTGAAGCAGAATTCACCAGTAATCAATCAGTTCAATCGACACAGAACTAGACTTTTTTTATTTGCATAAGATAAATTTTTTCATTATCCTTATTGAAATAGAATAGATCACATTTTGGGCAAACATATGGTTTAAAAAGAGATCGAAATAACAGTCTGTTGAAATGTTGCTTACATGTTTCTAAATTGATAACAATTTATATTTTACACTGAGACAAAAGAAATGTTAGTTTGAATATAACAGATCAATTGACTCAGAGGACGGGCGCTCAACGATTCGTACTATCTTAATTGTTCGTCGGGTTACGCGACCGGACCCAAAAAAATTCAAGGAAGTCCTAGAGCCGCTGATCGAAAAATAATTTTTACTCTGTTTCAATATCATATAAAACAGGGTGTCAGGGAAATGAGGTTTTCCATGCCCCCAATGAAGCCAAACGTAATTTACGTATTTTACCGCACATAATTTGAAAATGACGACGAATGGGGAACCTCTTTTCGATTGATTCCAACGAATTTGCACAGTATGAACAGTTTTTTCCCTAGGTGCTCACCCTTTCATTATGAAAAGCTACGTCATAACACTATCGAACCCTCACCACAATTGACGGTTTGCTTCATAGCAATGTTCAGCTTCGTTTAAGAGTGCAGGTAACTTCAAGCCGTCTGCTTGCCTCATTTAGTTCCCTCACATTCACTACCTCTCTCCCCATGCCACTCTTCTGCCTCCCCCCCCCCCCCCCCCCCCCCCCCCCCCTCTCTCCCCTGCCACTCTCTGTTCCCCCCTATCCCCCCTAACACTCTTCTGCCCGCCCCCCTCTCCCCCTGCCACTCTTCTGCTCCTCCTTCTCCCCCTGCTACACTTCTGTTCCCCTCTTAATATTGTAATTGTTCAGTTGCCAGTTCAAAACGGAGCATTTCAACGGTGATGGACACTTTCCTAAGCAAATTGTAGGCAATAAAACGTAATGTTTTTAATTTCAAACCATAGTCCGACTTTGTACAGATAAATGCGTCAATTTCTGGAAGGGGGTGGGAAAGATCATCATTTTCGGGACACCCTGCCCCTGATTTTTCTTATCTATTGTTAATATTCTAATCATTCAGCAAATGTATTATTATGCACAAGCCAGCATTCAACACATATGAAGGACAATCGTAGCTACAAACTTTCAAAACAGCTTCATTGCCAACCACTTGCATGGGAGAAAGTAGAACTTATTGCAAACATAATTTTTTTTATTGCATATATGTACATGTTTGTTTTTATTTACCACACTGCATCTAAAAATCTATAATGTATTGGTATGTATTAATGCATACGTGCAAGCCGTGCTTACACCTTTTACAAACCATTAG
The DNA here is from genome assembly GCA_016164225.1 of Gammarus roeselii. Classification (NCBI taxonomy): domain Eukaryota; kingdom Metazoa; phylum Arthropoda; class Malacostraca; order Amphipoda; family Gammaridae; genus Gammarus; species Gammarus roeselii. Next base: position 3,048 of record SDVV010038008.1, read on the forward strand.
ATGAACTATGAAGTTTTGTATGCGTTAGAACGAGAATTGTATAAAGCTAATGGTTACAAGAACACCGCTGTCACACCGCCATTATTAATTCTGGTTTATGTCATAGCGTCACATGTCCCTCGAACACATTCAAGATCGTGTCTTATTTCAACACGATGATTATTTCACGATGTGTTTTTGGAACATTTGTCTTTATCTAGCTTGTTAGAGGATTTACTCCAGGCAAAAAAGGCAGGTAATTGCATATGCACGCAGAAGCTGGAGAAACCAACAAACGGTGTACCCAAGGGGCGTACAATGAGAGGGTGGGCTAAAATCTGGTCAAACACGGGGGCAGGTAACGGCATTTAATTACAGGTGCCAAATCAGTCTGTCCAGACTAAGTACAGACTCGAGGCCTTAACGAGGCCTCTGAACCCTGTTCTTAGACCAAGTGTCCCAGAACCGTTGCCACTCCTTGAGGCCTATACTTGAAATGTTTCTAGCCATTTTGGCGGAGAAAACATTAGTGGACTGTGAACCAGGAGAAATTGAAATCTCGAGTAACACTTTTGACATGAACAATCGAATAATTTTTTTTCCGTTTTTGAAAAATTAGTTCGTATACTGCGATAAATGCAGTATGTGACAAGTCTTCCTATTATACTTAGTACGAGCATTTCTTTTCACGACTAGCGACTGCATGTAAACCCAGCTGTGCTTGAAGGAGAGGAGGAAAAGGGCTTGTTGTTATCTTTATTGTCGTCAGGAGACCACCTTGAGTGGCCATGTGCTGAGTGTCACGTGACCACAGCCCGTCACAGTCGGCCACAATCGGTCAGCCAACCCTGGCCCGACGCTGCGATGATGACGATAATCGCAGATGATCGCCGCCGGTAGGAGTCTCTGTTGGTGGTGTTTTTTATTTAACGCAGACCGACGGACGGAAGGGTTTGGGATATGTGGGTAGCATATATCTGGGTAGCACGGAAGGGTTTGTGATATCTGGGTAGCACAGAAGGGCTTGTGATACCTGGGTATCAAATATCTGGGTAGCACGGAAGGGTTTGTGATATCTGGGTGGCATTTTCTTTCAGGAAGTGAAACGGATATCCACTCCCATGATGAATCCTTTTTGGGATATTATAAAAAATACAATGATGCCATCAAATAGTACTGAACATTGATGGTTACGATAATGCTAACCAACGATGCTAACACATGGTGATAACCAATAATGCTAACGCATCATGGTAAACTATGATGCTAATTAATATTTACAGCCAATGTCACTAATCAATTATTTTAAAATGATAAACCAATGATACTATGAGATGATGCTGTGTCAACGAGTGTAAATCGATGTTGCCGCAGTGCATTGTTAAATTACAATGAAATTTTCTGTTATTTTTTTATTTGGATACATATGATAAAAAATAAGCTTGATACGTTACGTTTCTTGACCTAATTTGATGTACTTGTCGATCAATGGAGGATCATTTATTATGTCCGTCTGCCATTGGATGTGGGTAGGCTCTTGTCTATACGGGTGTTGAGGCTAGGGTAGAGGAATGTCTGATCATCCACTGGTGGAAGATGATTGAGACTAGAGACGAGGTGGAAAGAGAACAAAAGAGTGGCAGGAGGAAGAAAGAGAGTGAAGGTGAGTGAACTGAATATGACAGTCAGAACTGAGGAGTTCCAAATTAAGGAATATGACAGAGTGAGGAAGCAAAGTCTTTTGAATGTTGAAGAAGAATGGGAGACGTTCAGAGATGAGCTGTCGATATTTGCAAGAAATGTGTGTGTTGTGTGTTGTGTGGGTGAGTGTAGGAGGGATGGTTGCGAGTAGTGGAACGATGAGGTTAAAATGACGGTGGCACAGAGGAAAAGTGTTTTTGGGGAGTAGTTGCAGGCGAGGTCAAAACTGGAATATGGCAAATATAGAGAAAAGCGAAAAGAGGAGAAGCATATATTGAGGCGAGCAAAGAAGGATTTCTCGCTGATGCTAGGTGGTAGGCGGCTGTGTGAAAATTTTGCTGTGAACAAAAAGATGTTCTGGAGAGAGGTGAAGAAGGGGGAGGTGGTGAATGATGCAATCGGACAATTTTTGTAGATGAGTGACGATCTATGGGAGAGGCGGGCAAAGTATTTGGGGAACTTTTGAATGTTGAGGTTATCAGAGAGGCTGGCAGTGTTGCTGTGGGTGTTGGTGCATGGATGTCGTTTTTGAGAGCGAGAATTGTTACGGACATTACCAAATCAGATTTGCATATGGTGGTGGATGTGATGAAAGCAGGGAAAGCCCTTGGTATGGAAGGCGTTGCTACTGAGTGCCTCATGAGAGGCAGAGTACCGGTAGTCGAGTGGTTGGTGAGTGGCGGGTGTGGAGCCGATTAAGTGAAGCAGTGCTTTCATTGTTCCTCTTTATAAAGGCAAAGAAGATCAGAATGAATGCAGTAACTCAAAGGGTATCAGTTGGTACTGTGTGGTGGTTCAGTTGTACGGGAGAGTGCATTTATTGAGGAATATAGACAGTACGTGTGGTACGATTGGCGAGCAACAGTTTAACTTGAGGAGTGATATTGGGTGTGCAGACCAGCGAAAGATGTCATACCCTGCTGCTGACAGAGATCTCGAACCTCACTCCTGACCCGAAGTGTGTGTTGCAGGGTCTTACACGGACCCTTCAGCGTAGAATGGCTAAGTTGTGTGAGTGAACGAGAAAAGGGTGAGGTGCTCATTGTTGTTGACCACCCCTTCTACGACATTCGGCCTAGCGTCTGTATCTGCATAATAGAACAAATTCACAATACAGATACATATACTAGGCCGAATCTCCCAGAAAGGGGGGTGGCCGACGGCAGGGTGCACCTCACACCCCCATCCGCTCACACTCGCACAACTCAGCCCTTTTGTGCTAAAGGGTCCGGCCGGTAACCCCGCAACACACACTCTGGGCCATGAGTGCGGTCCAAGGATCCGTTGTCAGCAGCAGGGCCCGACAGCTTTCACTGATTTACCCCCACCGTATCATGATTGCCGGGTTCACCTCGGCAACGTGATGAAAAGGGCGGGAAAGCACATCAGAGCAGCGTAAAAAATCAACCATTCACAACTATTCTTCACTCACGCCTATTCATTACACGCTCTCTCTCTACTTATACATTCAAGTCTCCTCTGCCTAACGCTTGCTTCACACCATCCATCCAACCAAACTTCGGTCTACCTCTAGGCCTACGGCCACTCGCCTCCGCCTTCATAATTTTTTCACCAATCTCCCTTCATCCATCCTCACTATGTGCCCGAACTATCTCAGGACACGCGAATCTACTCTGCCCTCCAACTTTTTCACCATCCCCGTTCTGATTCGAACCATGTCGTTAGTGCACCTGTCTCTCAGCGACACTCCAGCCATGCCCCTCAAACATTTCATCTCGAAAATATTCAACCTTCTTCTCTCCTCTGCTCTCATCCCCCAAGTCTCGGCTCCGTATAGCACAGCTGGGACAACGACACCCTCATACAGCCCTCTGTTTGCTTCCATCCCCAACGTCCTGCAGCTCATTACACTCTTCAGTGCACCCAGAACATTACACCCCTCCTTCACTCGAGACTTCACCTCAGTTTCCACTAGCTCAGTCTTCTCCGCATGGGAGCCCAGATACTTGAAACACTGAACTTTTCCAACAGCTCTCCATTTAGGAGGACACTAATTATGTTCGCATCAGCAGTCCTCGAGCATCTCATTACTTTACTTGTACCCACGTTCACTCGAAGCTTCTTCCTCTCACACACTCTACCGAACTCAGACACTAGCCTACGTAGCTCCTCCTCTGAATCCGCCACCAGCGCCGTATCATCCGCAAACAGCAACTGGCTCAAATGCCAACTCCGCCCATTCTCTTCCAACTGCTCCAAGCCACGACTCAGAACACTCGCGTTTACCTCCCTGACCACTTCATTCATATAGAGATTGAACAGCCAGGGAGACATCACGCAGCTCTGTCTCAGACACATTTTCACTGTGAACCAGTCCCTCACCTCGCTTCCCACTCTGACGCATGTTCGGCTGCCAACATAGAAATTCTGCATCGCATTCAACCATTCGACAATCGTTATTCCACTCTTTTTCGGCACTCAGTCGCAACGCCATTTGTAACAAATACATGATACAATGTATAAAACGGTTGAATACGAACATACATCCTCGTTTCCATTGTGAGAAAACATTTTATAAAAAAAATCCGAGCGTGAAATCAATGAGAGTTTAAAAAATGAATTTCTTGAAAAATACTCGGTTGTATTTAAATTGGAGTGCGTAACAATATTTTTGTTACCCAGTTCAATGAACAACTTCACCACGTGTGAATTTTATTCTTTCATATCATTCATGCGCCCGAAACGATACTCCCATCTATCGCCGGGTTCACGAGGTTGAATAACATTCACCACGGGATTCAGTACAACTATTAGTCGCCCTATCATCTCCACGAGCTCCGAAGAGGCAGATGATGGAATGCAGGGTCTAACCATTTAATTAATTCATTGCACTGCACAATCACACCTTAGCATTGTAATAGTTCCATAGAGTTGAGATCAACATCCCCATATTCCTTCACAAACCCCCGTAAATAGGAGACTGTGCCCAGCAATCTAAATCGCCCTTCAAAGAAGTACACTCTCCGATAACTAAGAAGAGATTCCAGCAGTTCCAAAGATTCTTGCATCTCCGTCCTCGCCCTACTATCGTCCGAGACTGAAAGCTAGTACCTCAGCAGCTACAAAAATCCTTGCATCTTCCTCCTCGCCCTACTACCGTCCGAGACTAAAAACTAGTACCTCAGCAGCTACAAAGCACTTCACATTTCCCTCTCCACCTTACTACCCCCCTAAGCTAATTACCAGGACCCAGCAGATGAAAAGCATCTTCCCTTTCCTTCTCAATCCTAGTACCCCTCCAAAACAAAGCATGAATACTCTCACAGTTACAAAGCACCATTAATCTCCTCCTCCGCCATTAAACCCTTCTAAACCATGATCCCGTACCTTAGTATTGCCAAAGCACCTTACATCTCCCTCTCTGACCTCCTACCCACTAACCTGAACACCTATACCCCAGTAGTCCCTAAGCAACTTATTCTTCCCTCTCCCTCTGCTGCCATTCTAAACCAAGCACCCACACCCTAGCAGTGCCAAAGCACCTTACATCTCCCCCTCCGCCCTTCAACCTTCCTAAACCAAGCACCCATACCCTAGCAGTGCCAAAGCACCTTACATCTCCCTCTTTGCCCTACTACAGTCCTAAACTAGCCACCAGTACCTCAAACCCTCCTAAGCCAAGCACCTATACCCATGCAGTGGCAAAGCACCGTATGTCTCCCTCTCCGCCCTGCAACCCTCCTAAGCCAAGCACCCATACCCTAGCAGTGCCAAAGCACATTATATCTCCCTCTTTGCCCTACTACAGTTCTAAACTAGCCACCAGTACCTCAACAGTTTCAAAGCACCCACCCGGTGAAGCCCGTAATCTTCATGTCTTGCATTAAGATTTAGCTCCGAAAGGTACACGACGAAGGGACACAGGGAGCATCCGCGTTCATGACAAATCGCTGGATGCCATGGTCCAAGAACATGCTCCATTATACACTGTTTTTTTATTATTGTTATTATTATTAAAGGCTCATCACTTTGTTCTGCACCATCTTGGTCTGTCACAAAAAATAAGAGGTAGTAGATCTGTGTATGGGAGACGTTAAGTGTATGCAGGTCTTCGTCGTGCTGTATTTGCATGCTCTTTTTGTCCGGGGGTGCGCAGATTATCACATCAAAGAAGATTGGTGGAGTCGGTGTTCGCTGAAGATCACTGCAGAGGAGACACCTTCCGATGAATAAATCATTAACTATGAGATAAAGATAGTGCACTCCTAATACAGTTGTCTTTATTTCTCGCACGACTATTTTCGGTTGCAGAAATAGTACTTTACCTCCACATTATTACTACACCCATAGCTACTCTTTGTTCTGCACTACACGGGCATAATATTTTGCTCTGTTGTTGCTCAGTTTCTTAGATTTTGTTTTAAGTTATCCGCTATTGAGGTTAATGGAGCTGAGATGCCAGAACAAATGTAGTTCAACTCATATGAGTTGTAAAAATATATTATGTGTAATTACCTTATTCGGCGTTAGCCTAATGATTGGTTTAAGAACATGATTTAATTCGTACGTTATTTTATTAGACCCTATCGCATTGAGAAATCACTCTGACTAATTAGCTGCACTGCCCCAGCTCTCCGCTCTGGAGCTCTCCGCTCTGGATCAGCTGAATTAATCGATCAGTTCAAATGTTATAAATAAGATTTCTTTCCCCTTTCTGTACAATTTGTTTTGTCGCTGCTGGTGATCAAGTATAATCAGATAAACTTAGTGCGATCAAAACTGAACAAGCTGAAGGCTAACTTCTCTGCCCTTATTATTGAATCCTCGTTGGGGGCCACAACCGCAGCTGCAGGGCAAAATTGTTCTAATACGTCCCAGTAGACAGAATAACGTGATTCCGAGACGTCAGAGTAGACGGAGTAACGTGAATCCGAGACGTCACAGTAGACGCAGTAACGTGATTCCGAGACGTCACAGTAGACGGAGTAACGTGAATCCGAGACGTCACAGTAGACGCAGTAACGTGATTCCGATACGTCACAGTAGACGCAGTAACGTGAATCCAAGAGGTCACAGTAGACGGGGTAACGTGATTCCGAGACGTCACAGTAGACGGAGTAACGTGAATCCGATACGTCACAGTAGACGGAGTAACGTGAATCCGATACGTCACAGTAGACGCAGTAACGTGAATCCAAGACGTCACAGTAGACGGAGTAACGTGAATCCAAGACGTCTGAGTAGACAGAGTAACGTGAATCTAAGACGGCACAGTAGACGGAGTAACATGAATCAACGACATCACAGAACAGCAGGAACGTGAATCCAAGACGTCACAGTAGACGGAGTAACGTGAATCCCAGAAGTCGCAGTAGACGGAGTTACGTAAATCCAAGACGTCACAAAAGACGGAGTAACGTGAATCCAAGACGTCACAGTAGACGCAGTAACGTGAATCCAAGACGTCACAGTAGACGGAGTAACGTGAATCTAAGACGGCACATCAGACGGAGTAACGTACATCAAAGACGTCACAGTACAGCAGGAAAGTGAATCCAAGACGTCACAGTAGACGGAGTAACGTGGATCCAAGACGTTACAGTAGATGTAGTAACGTGAATCCGAAACGTCACAGTAGGCGAAGTAACGTGAATCTAAGACGTCAGAGTAGACGGAGTAACGTGAATCTAAGACGTCAGAGTAGACGGAGTAACGTGAATCTAAGACGTCAGAGTAGACGGAGTAACGTGAATCTAAGACGTCAGAGTAGGCGGAGTAACGTGAATCTAAGACGTCAGAGTAGACGGAGTAACGTGAATCTAAGACGTCAGAGTAGACGGAGTAACGTGAATCTAAGACGTCAGAGTAGACGGAGTAACGTGAATCTAAGACGTCAGAGTAGACGGAGTAACGTGAAGTTCGGCGGTGGTTTTCTGTTGATATTCACACGAAATGGTAATTAACTGGCTGCATCTGCCGTTCAGTAATCACTTCGCCATCATATCAACATAACTGTCAAGATCTATAGGCATTCTTTATAAATTACATAAATTCCTCATTCAATCTGTCCTTAAAACCCATTATTTCAC
>SDVV010038009.1:0-10777 GCA_016164225.1 Gammarus roeselii
ATATACAAAAAAAAGTGTGGGACGTTTGCCTCGACAAAGAATTGAGGACGTTTGCCTCGGCAAACGGTGGATCTCAGCAGGCTGTTGGCCAATCCTGAAGCCTTACCCACCACCTCTCTGACATGATGGTGGAATTTCAGTTTTACATCAACCACTACACCAAGGTTCCTGTGCGATTGACCAAACTTTAACGGAATCCCACTCAAATAGTTCAGAGCCAGCGGATTCTCATCAGTGCACTCGTCAAATCTACGAGCAAACCTCAACACCTCACACTTCTCATAGTTTAACCTCAAGTTCCGAGATGAACCAACTGCGCTAACTCGGTCCAAATCCGAATGCAGATATGACACACCAGCAACTGCAGACTCCTTTACCCTCTTGTACCGTCAGCAAATGTAGTCGTCAGCAAATGCTTCAAAAGAACCCAGCACTCCATCTGTGAAGGGATTAAACGTAGATCAGAAATAGCACAGGGCCCAGCACCAAACCCTGCGGCACACTACTAACCACCTCTCTCGACTCACTACAACATCCATCAACAGCAACCCTCGAAGAACGACCAGCCAAAACGAACGAATTCAGCCAAGCTAAACTAGCCCAACTCCCACCTCCCTCAGCTTGTGAATCAACACATCATGAGAAACTACATCGAATTCCTTTTAAAAATCAAGCAGCACAGCATCCACAACAAAATTATCATCCACCTAATCTGAAACATCCGAGTATGCCAAGAAAAGCTGATCCCCAGTAGACCGAAATTTCCGGAACCCAAACTGGTGAGGGCAGAGAATCTCATTACCCTCGAGAAACTCGACCAGACCGGAAACGATAATCTTTTCCAAACTCTTGCAGCACACAGAGGTCAGACTGACAGGGCGGTAGTTCAGAGGATTATACCATGACTTACCCGTGAACAGTGGGATCACAATCGACTCCACCCACGAGTCTGGAATAAATTCACAAAGTAATGACCTTTAAAATAGAATTAACAAAGGCTCCGACAATGCACCCGTCAACACTTCAGAAGCTTTGGATGTGAGCCATCGGACCCTATTGCAGACGAAGCGTCTAGAGCCAACAACACGCTGAGCACCTAAGCATGAGTAACAACCAGATCAGGCATCCCTCCATGAAATACCTGATTGGGAGCTGGATTAGGAGGAGCATCAACAACAAACATGGAAGCAAACGCATCAGCTAAAGTTTCACTTATGACCTGGGAGCAGTCAACATACTGCTCCCAGTATGTTGACTGCAGCAGCGTGAAGAGGACCAACGGATAAACAACCCTTGTTTTTATTGCGGATGTATGCGTAAAAGAGCTTTGGACACTCGCAAAATCGATCCATGAGATGCTCATCATACTGAGCACGACTCTGGATGGCAAAGGTTCGATACTGATGGTTCAAGTCGTGAAATACGCCCATTGCCATTACAGAACGAGGATCCCCTCTACCGAAGGAAGCTGTCACGCACTGCTTAGAGTCCTGCCAGGCAAGAGATCTCTCTCGCATCAACCGCCGAGGTGGTTCAGTAGACCACGGCATGGACTGGGCTCCACTGTGATCTGGAACATGTAGATCAACCAACCCCATCAGAATGGACACCAGATGCATAAAACAACTGTTGACCGACAAGTACATGAATTCTAACTGCTAATCAATATCAAACAGGGACATCGATATGGCATCATAGTTTCCCCTATGCCGGAGGTACCTTCTTCTCTGAAAATAGCCAACATCTTGCTCCAGTTCCACATGGCAAAGATAGTCTCACACAACAGGAGAGAGCATACAATGAGGAAATGGGGAGAGCACCTCAACACTGCCCACCTTATCCAATTCGGATGCAAGGAAAAGGCCCAAAATGTAACCACCTGCAAGAAAATTGCTCTGTCACCCACTGTGTCAGACCAACAGAGAGAAAACAGTCCAAAAAGACATATCCACCGGGCGTACATATACATCCAGAACATTCTCAAAAAGCCAAGCCAAGAAGGGCAGGTTGAAGTCACCCAAAATTACCACCTCACGGTCAACCCGGACATCAACATCGAGCAAGTGAATGGCGGCAACATTAGGGCATTCAACAAAACAAACCCCTCTCTTCACAAACAAGTAAACACCATGCTGGCGAACAGCGCGTCAGTATCACCCCTCACAACATCAAAACCCTCCAACAAAATGAAGGATGAAGAAACCGAAGCAGTGAGCCAAGTTTCGTTCACAGCAACAACATCCAAGGCGCAGGACCCGACCAAATCAATCAAGCAATACATCTTGTTCATGAGAGAATTTACATTTACCTGTCCTAACTTCAAAGTAAAATGATGCACCTCGCCCCCTCAAGCAACCATAGAACCACCCCCCACCCTCACTCACCAAGAACAGGACCACCCAAACGGGACAAAACGTCGCCAGCAACCCCACCGCCACGTCCAACCACCACCAACGCCACGACCACCAGGGCCTCCGCTCACCTCAGCAACACCGCGCTCACCGGAACCACCGCGCAAACCCTCACCCCCACGACCACCAGCAACACCACGACCGTCAGCAACACCACGACCGTCAGCAACTCCACCACTGCCAACACCACGGCCGCCAGCAGAACCACGACCGCCAGCGACACCCCGACCACCAGCACCACCACGACCGCCAACTCCGCGGCCAGTCGGAAAGCCACGGCCGCCAGCACCACCGAGAACACCAACACCACCGTGACCACCATCATCACCACGAAGACTTCTCCGGCTGACACCACCACTGACACCAGCCCCGCCACTGCCACCACGGCAATCGTCCCTCCGGCTGCCATCACCACCACCTCCCCAAGGAGAGCCCCGCAACACTGCTCTTTTTCTAGCAATCAACCCCTGACGCTGACGGCAGGTCAGGTCTCTCTGAACATACACAGATTTAAACTCATCAACATGCATCAACCCCTTTGCAGCATTCAGCATTGCATACCTCTGTACATCATTTTCAACACATGCTTTAAATAAGACATTGCCATTCAGACACTTCATGTCACTCAGTTCAATCGTGCCCACATTCAGTACTCCACAGATCCTATCAAACATTCTTCTCACCACCTCAGCATCACTCAATCCAAAACCTCTCAGAACAACGTACCTTCTACGACGCTTTTGATCATCCAGCTCTCTCAGATCTGAACGCACACCCCATCATTCACCGAACTGGACACTCTCTTCTCAATTATACCCATAACATCTTCTGCAGATAGGCCGCCACTGACTCCACCCCACACACAGCAGCAGACCTTGCTACTCTCTTTTTAATCATTATCTCCACCTCCTCCACAGGCAGCTCAGCACTTCTCACAACAGCAGAAGCACATCCCACAGCAGTCATTGCATCCAACCTCTCAGACACTCGAGATAGCCTCTTAGTGATTGATCCCACAGCAGCAAGCAGCTGATCAAATGCTGACAGAAGATCCGACTCTCTTCCACCACCAACACCAAACACCACCCCGGATCCACTCCTGCATCTTCAGCAAAAATACTTCACAGCATTCCCTCCTTCCCTACACACACCGTCAATGACGCCCCTGTCTATCCCAACACAAGCCGGATCTGCATGAAACTTTTATCCACACAAGAAACATCCAATCGAGACGCCACCAACGATCCGGTCACAGAAGAAACAGCAAGCACCAACACCAGAACCACCGGAGTGAACACAGGCGATCCAAACCCTGACACGCCTAGATGCCCCAGGCCTCCCAGCACCTGCCACCCCACACCAGCACCGTAGACACTACCAGACGACTGCAAAGGCAAGCAATGCAGATCTTCGTCATCCTCCAAAGCATCCAGCAACGCGATGAGAGAAGACATAGGCGACACCGCCCCATCATCCATCCCAGAGCCATCACCGTCATCACATGCAGCACCAGGTGAGTCAGGAAAAAGTTCTTCATCCTGGTCTGCCTCCAGACAACCTTGGACCCTGGGAAGACACACATCCATCTTCTTGACAATTTTTGGGCCCCAGTCAGGGTTATTTTCAATCTCCCACATGGCCTTCTTTGAAAAATTTTCGCTTTTGAGGCTTGCCAAAGCGTTCTTTGTTTGCATCTTAGGGGAACAAATCTTCTGCCTTGAGGTTGGCCGTTTCTCTGGTACCGTAGAACATGATGGGGTACTCCTTGGGGGGTCCTCCGCCAGGTTCCGGAACAAAAGGCTCAACCCTTCCAGGCCCATGGGGATGTCCTTTAACCTTAGCAAAAACTAACTTGAGAGGTCTGAATCTGACCAGAGACATGGCGGATGACAAAAATTTCATCAAGTTCCCGAGTCACTTTATAACTAGTGGTTGTTTAGGTGGCCTCTTGACCAGCTTTACAGAGTCTACATTTACGTTACACCAATATGGGACAAACTAGCGTGCAGTTTTAGGTCCCAGCACAAACAAGGGACCAGCTTAAGGAAATATGCAGCTTTGGAAGGAATCTGTTAATAATCGGTATGTGAACAAACGTGTAATCATAAAATTTGGGCTTTTATTCACTGTCGACCTAAGCAAATCACTACAAAGACCAGCAGTTCTTCTCACAATTTCTCTGACATGGCCATGAAACTTGAGACCAACATCCACATGAACTCCCAAATTGCGATGAACTTGGACAAACTCCAAACGAGCCTCCCCAAGAGTGTAAACAGCCTCTGCACCGAGACCAATCCAACCAGCAAAACATCTTCTGAAACGTAAAACAACACACTTGCTAGGGTTTAATGACAAATTCCATGAAGATGCCGTCTGCAATACTTTATCAAGGTCTACCTGCAAAGCAGACACACCACCAACAACATCATGACATTGGAAAGACATACATTTTAAAATCATCAGCAAATGCGCCAAACTTAGATACGAGGCCATCCGTCAAAAAATTAACATATGAGAAAGAAGACTGGACCCAAGACTGAACCCTGTGGAACCCCATTCAGAACATCTCTCGGCTCACTATTCACTTCATCAATGCCAACACACATAATTCGAGATAGAAGAAAACTACCTATCCACCTCAACACAACCTCAGAAACTCCAAGAGCCTGCAACTTCAGAAGCAAAGTGGAATGGGAAACAACATCAAATGTCTTTGAAAAATCAGGCATGGCCATATCTACAACCAAACCAGCATCAACAGACTTAACATTATCCGAATAAACCAGCAACATCTGATACTCTGTTGATCTAGCCTTCCTAAATCCAAACTGCCTGTAAGAAGGAACTGGTAAGACTCTAAATAGTTCACCAGCTCACTACGTGGCTCGGAATTGTTTCTACTATATGTCAACTATATCTCCTTGTCTGTGTCATGTAAGGTTAAGGCCTTTGCTGATGATAATATGTTGTACTTGCAGTTCTCTAGGGGAAGTTTGGGTGACATTAGTCAAGGTGTTTCTTCTCTGCAGCGGGATTTAAATCTAATCCATGATGTGGCCTCTTCTTGGAACCAGAAATTAAATGCCATCAAATGTGTGATGTAGCGTTCTTTTCTGGCAAACTTTGACTTGTTGAAGTTGGGTGATGTGGCTCAGTACAGTTTGGGTCTCTGACCTTTGCAGCCCCTTCCAGCAGCGCTACAAGCAAGTGAGGAGCAGCAGAGCCGGGGGAGGCCAGCACAGCCATGCGCGCCAGTTTAATATTGAGAACGGCTATGTTAACACAGGTATAGGAACTGGAATTAGTGCGCACCATTGGCTATCACATGACGAATTCCATGAAAATGCAGTCTGGAATACTTTGTCAAGGTCTTCCTGCAATGCAGACACACTATTTTGTCTTTTGTAGAGGTAATCTTTTGTCATTTGTAGAGTCTCATAGAGACCTTGGTGTTATTGTTGATACCAAGTTAAAGTTTCATGACCATATTCATGCTGTGGTACTAAAAGCTTCGGGTCTGGCTAACAACTTACTGAGGTCCACTGTTAATAGGAGCTATGATTTCATGGTATCTCTTTTTGTGTCTCATATTCGCCCTGTATTAGACCATTGCTCTTGTGTTTGGAATTTGGAGTTTGTTGCTGATCTGAAGATGCTGGAGTCTGTTCAGCATCGTTGGACTAAGAAGGTTGATGGAATGGCAGATTTGTCTTGTGTTCAGTCTAGATTACATTTGTTTCCAATTTATGGGGAGCTGGTCATATCCGATCTCATAAAATATAACAAAGCATTTGCTTTGTGATCAAAAGATCTCACACTGATCCATTTGCTGACCTGTTACTGGGCGTACTCATAAGACTGACGACGATCAACGGATCTCACACTTGCCCATTTGCTGACCTCTCTTCGCTCAAGAGACTGACAACGGCGAACAGTTCCTGCACTGATCCATCTGCTGATCTGTGTCCTCTCAGGAGACTGACGGTCCTGTAGCCTTACTTATACCTAACACGAGGTTCGGCGCTGGGAGGACGTACAGATACTGACACTAGGCCAAATCCCCCAGAAAGGGGGGTGGCCGACGGTAGGGCGCACCTCACACCCTCATACACTCACACAACTTAGCCCTTTTGTGCTCAAGAGTCCGGCCGTTAACCCGGCAACACACTCTGGGTCACGAGTGCGGCCCGAGGATCCGTTGTCAGCAGCAGGGCCCGACAGTTTTCACTGGTTAACCCCCGCCGCATCATGATGGCCAGGCCTCCCCCACCTACGACAATCTCGACAACGTGATGGCAAGGGTGGGAAAACACATCAGAGCAGCGTCAAAATCCATCATTCACAACCATTGTCCACTAGCGCCTGTTCATTGCACACTCTCACTACTTTCACATTTAAGTCTCTCTTTCCTAATGCCTGCTTCAAACCATCCATCCACCCAAACGTCTGTCTACCTCTAGGCCTGCGACCACTTGCCTCTGCCTTCATCGCCTTTTTTTTGCCAATTTCCTTTCATCCATCCTCACCATGTGCCCAAACGATCTCAGAACACGCGGATCCAATCGGTTCTCTAACTTTTTCACCATCCCCGTCCTGATTCAAACCACGTTGTTAGTGAACCTGTCAGGGCGGGAAGAAAGCCCGTGTTATAAAAACAGCTGCTTTTTTGGGGGCACAAGTTTTTTTTATGACAAGTCGACTTTTACATCCAAATAGTAATAGGGGCGGGCATGTCGGCCATGGAGACAGGCTTTTACCAACCTAAACAATATTTGATAAGGTTATTTGATGATTATAATTTTGCAAGTTGAGATCTATTTATTACTTAACTCAAGTGATGAGTGACATGAGTCTCGGTCATGAGTCATGATTCAATAATGATTATTCAATATCAAATAATAATTACAGATTCCTAATTTCCTATACTAGCCTACTAGGTGTAGCGTACCAGGTATAAACCGTGTAATGCATAATAATTGTACTGGAATAATTTACAACCTAATATGTTCATTTCTTATCTTTGTTTCATATACTTTTCTATTTGTTTCCAAATTGTATACAAATTAATATAAAATTTTAACAGTTTCACTGGATTTTGAATTTGTTGTTTTTTTAGGTGGATTTTATTAGTTTTTTTTTTGTGGGAAGTGGGCAGTGCCCACCCTGGAACTTGTCTCTTGGCAACACTCCAGCCATGCTCCTCAAACTTATGGTCTCAAAAACATTCAACCTTCTTCTCTCCTCTGCTCTCACCCCCCAATTTTCAGCTCCGATAGCACAGTTGGCACAACGACACCCTCATACAGCCCTCTCCTTGCTTTCATCCTCAACGTCCTAGAGCTCATCACACTCTTCAGTGCACCCAACACTTTACACTCCTCCCTCACTCGCGCCTTCACTTCTGTTTCCACTTGTTCAGTTATCTCCACATGGGAGCCCAAATATTTAAAACACTGAACTTTTTCCCCAAGAGCTCTCCATTTAGGGGGACACTAATTTTGCTCTCATCGACAGTCCTCGAGCATCGCATTACTTTACTCTTACCCACGTTCATTCAAAGCTTCCTCCTCTCACACACTCTACCAAACTCAGACACTATCCTACATAGCTTCTCCTCGGAATCTGCCACCAGCGCCATATCATCCGCAAACAGCAACTTGTTCAACTGCCAACTCGGCCCATTTGCTTCCAACAGCTCCAAGCCACGCCCCAGCACACTCGCGTTCACCTCCCTGACCACTCCATCCATGGAGAGATTGAACAGCCAGGGAGACATCACGCTGTGAATCAATCACTTACCTCGCTTCCCACTCAGATACATGCTTAATGGCCAAAATTTAATCTCTACACCGCTTTCAACATTTTTCTGCCCCTGCCTTTGCATTGTACTTCTCACAGATCTGTCTCCCTGAAAAGATCTGATCGGCACCCCCTCTACCGCTCCTAAAGCCGCACTGTTTGTCTCCAATTGCGCAATCCGTACAATCTCTAATGCTTTTGATCAGCACTCTCCCAGACAACTTACTGACCACACGTAACAAACCAATACCTCTTGAGTTACAGCATTCATTTTTTGCTCTTTTGCTTTTATACAGCGGGACAATGCAAGCACTGCGCCACTCAATCGTTACCACCCCTGCTACAAAACTCATGTTCAGTAGCCTCACCAACCATTCGACAATCGTTATTCCGCCCTTTTACAGGTACTCAGTCGCAACGCCATCCAAAGCAAGGGCTTTTCCTGCTTTCATCACCTCCACCGCATCCTGCACCTCTTCCCTAATAATGTCCGCAACAAGTCTCTCTCCAAAAACCGACATCCACGCACCACCACCCACAGCAAGAATGGCAGCCTCTCTATCATCCTCAACATTCAATAATTCATCAAAATACTTGGCCTACATTTCCCGTGCATCACCACTTTCCCTCAACAACTGCCCTCCTTCTTTCAGGTCTCACCATCTTAACCTCTTTCCTGAACATTTTTTTGTTCTCAAAATTCTGGCACAACCGTCTGCCTCACCTGGCATCAGCGTCCATTTTGGTTCTCCTCACCAGTCGCTTTACCTCCTTCCTCTTCTCCTTATAGTTGTGAAAGACCACCACCGACCGCGCTTGCAACCACTCCTCAAAAGCTGTTATTTCCTGTGCCACCGCCCGTTTGACCTCCTCGTTCCACCACTGTGGTGTGCGTCCACACGACGCACACCACATACATTTCTTGAACATCTCAGCAAGGCATCTCTGAACGTCTCCCATTCTTCCTTTACATCTTTCAGGCCATGCCCTCTCACGTCGTCATATTCCTCTTTCAACGCCCTCTGGGACTCCTCGGCTCTGCATTTCACATTTAGCTCACTCACTTCACTACCTCTCATCCTCCTCCCACTCTCTTGTTCCCCTTCTACCTATGCTCCACTATTGATCTTCCTTCCACCAGCAGATGGTCAGGCACTCCGCCCTCTTCACTCAACACCCGCACATTCAACAGCCTTCTCGCCACTCTCCTCGAAACAGCACAAAATCCATCAGCGCACTTCCTCCACTGCACTATGGGCATCCTCACCCATGTGCACTTGTGGATATCTCGGTTCTTGAACAGGCAGTTTCCGACGACCAACTCCAGATCCATGCACAAACCTATAAGGTTTTCTCCACTGTCATTCCTACCAGGAACGCCATACCTCCCTATCACATTATTCACTGCTGTATCTCCAACTCTTGCATTAAGGTCACCCAGTACAACCACATCGAATTTAGTTCCATAACTCTCAATACACTCGCTCAGGTCAGTCCAAATTTTTTCTCTCTCCTCTTGCTACCAGGTTCGTATGCACTCACAAATGCCCATTTTTCTACGCCTAACTTTACTGTCACCCACATCAATTTTGACAACTCTTTCCACTCAATAACGCTACTAGCCAGTCGGTATTGGTTTCTTTTCCTCCGCTTACTGATATGCACTTCATCCACGCCTGATTTCCTTCTACTTGCCGTATTTTTGGGAGAATATTACTGAGGAGGGGATTCCTAGGCGCCCCGTCCCTTATTAGTCGCCTCTTACGACATGCAAGGGTTGCCGTAGCACTATTCTAAGCTCGGGCCACATAGCTCCCTTTTTATTCGCCTCCCACGACACGCAGGGGTTACGGTAGCAGTATTCCAACACCCCCTGGTGCCCTACGGGGGAGCCTATTTTGACTCACGTTGAGGCTCCGGTGGAAATGAGGCTCAAATCAAATCCAACACCCCCGCTACAAGAGAAGAACAATTGGCTATAACACGTCTTAAATAGAATCTAGTTCAGGAGTGATGCTGACCCGTTGCGCCACTGTTGTGATTGTTGATTCGACTTACGGCGCTGGGAGGACGTGAAGAATTATAGCATCTTGAGTAGCTATTCTTAGTTTAGAATCGAGTTCAGGAGTGATGCTGACACGTTGCGCCACTGCTTGTTGATTCGACGTTCGCGACAGAAAGACTCGGACTCGACCTTGCCTTGGGGTGGATGGATGATTATTCGTTTTATAGATCATTAACACTTTATTTTAGTATTTTATTACTTCTTCTTGCTTGGGCTCTATTATATTTCTCTGCCCTTTTATCATGGTGATAAATTTTGCAGTGGTTATTTTTATTATATGCATCGAGGTTGGTTGAGACAAGGTGACCCAGGGAGAGGAGGTACTCATGGGATCCGCGGGACTCGGGGACCCGGGGTTTCGGGAACCCGGGGGACTTGGGAGACCAGGTGGATTTGGGGTGGTCCACTTGGATCTTTCTGGGGCCCTTAGGGATACCCTTGAGACCCTTTGGGAGCCTTTTGAGAAACTGTGGGACCCTATAGAGGCCCCTCTGAATCC
>SDVV010038010.1:0-10777 GCA_016164225.1 Gammarus roeselii
GGAAGCGCCGGCGCAATGACGGCCCGTCTGCTGTGATGCATGCACGGAAGCGCCGGCGCAATGACGGCCCGTCTGCTGTGATGCATGCACGGAAGCGCTGGCGCAATGACGGCCCGTCTGCTGTGATGCATGCACGGAAGCACCGGCGCAATGACTGCCGAACGCGTCCAAAGACATCAATTCGGCTCCCACGCCTTCATCGCAGCAGATGGGCGGAATTCGAGCAGCTATTGAGGATACCTAAACCTAACTTGCAACTCTGCATTGTCCTTCCATAATAATGAACTAATTCTGGTATAGATTGTTTTAGTTTTCCGACACCCCGTAATTTTTTGCTCATCGTAATTGATTAACTGTGCATTTTCGAACGTCTCCATTTGAGTAAAAGGTTCTGATTTTCCCTAACCCGACCTTTTACTAAAGTTTGTTTATGAATGTCTGAGACCCCCTGTATAGTGGTGCGCAAGTCATTATCAGAACCTCTTCACTCTCGAATTATTTTAGCATGTGGAGTAACTGAGCTTCACACCTTCTAATGGTTCATCGCTATTGAAATAGATGTTCGGTACTGATGAAGTTTGGTTGAGTAAAAGCGAGTTCTGCATTTACTCAATGAAAAACTATCAACTGCAATCTTCCATTGCAATCACGAGTGATATTCAACGAAGTGTTTCCAATAATACAAATTGTTCGTGAATAATAACAACAATTTCAACAATATTCAGCACTGTTATTTCATCATATTATTATACTGTCATTCGAATCGCAACGAAAGAGCTACAAAAATCCTAGTTTGGACGAAGCGTTAAACCAAAAATTTTGATTCAATTTCCGAACAATGGAAATACATATCTTGAGATTCAGGGCAGGATTTAGACTGCAACAAAATACGGGATTGCAATCCGACTTACATTTCCAGTAAAGCCGGGGGACTCTCGAATGCAAATGGCGCAACGCCGCAGCAAAACATCCTGGGCTTCCTAAATACTCCTAGATTTGGAATAATGCGACACTGTTGGGCACTGCAAGTATCTAAATTTGTAATATGTAGGCACTGCAACACCTGAAATGGTTACATATGATTTGTTTCTTCACACATTGTTTTTGCTCATCAATACGTACGTCCTATATAATGTTATTCCTCCGTCAATAATGATGACCATAAATATTATTAGTCGTATAATAATCCACTATGTATCAGTTGATTATAAGAGATTAAATACACTAGCTAAACAGTTGTAAAAAAAGTGAACTGAACATGCACTGTCTGGTGTGATGGCATAAGAATGGATGGCACCGCATTTTATTTCTCGCGCATATTCATCGTCAAAAACAACTTCATCTATTTAATGTGTAATTTCACCATAACTCTAGTTCATTCCATAATAGTATATTTTAATCATGAAATAAATCCAAAGTTCACGGTCACCCCATTGCTTCTCTATATTTTACCATTTTTCAGTGTCGGGCACCCTTCAAGATTGTCCTCCAGATTAGGACTTGTTTTGAACAAAATCGTCTGAGTGAAATAAATAACGTGAAAAATAGTCATCAAATGAGCATCATTCATAGACCGTCGGAGATTATTTTCGGCAGTGTTTGCAATTTGATTCGTTATTCACAAAGCTGCCGCTCACAGCAGGCAGCCTTTGGACAGATGAGAATTGATTTGTTTGCCAAAAGCACCCCAACAAAATCCACATAAAAATGCGCCGGCGGGAGGAAGAATGGCCGCGTCAGAGTCAATCGAGGGCAATCAGTCACTGCTCCATTATATTCCTGAAAATATAGTCACGCAGGCTCGGGCAATAGACGCCCCTGCCTCTGATTTGAGGGACCACGACTTGGTTGGTATGGCAATTGGTGTTTGTGTGTTTGTGTAGACACCGTAAAAAAAGTAGAAAAGATGTTAATTTAACCTCTATGTTCTACAATTCCCTTCCTCCATACATCTACCATCCACACATCACCTTCCTATCCCTCTCCCCCCTTCAGAAATCACATACTTTTGCTACTTCCTCTCTTCACATTACCATCCTTTCAACCTAGAAGATCAACACACAACCTTGCTTTCTACCACCACGCTCTACACATCACTTTCCTCTCAACGTCCACCATCTACAAATCACCTTCTTTTCTACCCCCACTCTCCACACATCACCTTCTACGTCCACCATCCACAAATCACCTTCCTTTTTACCTCCACTCTCCACACAAACCCTTCTTCTCTATGTCCACCATTCACAAATCCCTTTCCTTTCAACCTCCACTCTCTACACATCACCTTCCTGTCTACCTCCACCATCCACAGATCACTTCCCTTTCAACCTCCACTCTCCCCACATCACCTTCCATTCAACCTCCACTCTTAACAAATCATCTTCCTTTCTACCTCCACTCTCCATGCATCACCTTCCTATCTACCTCCATCATCCACAAATTACTTTATTTTATTTTAACTTCTTCTCTCCTTACACCACCTTCCCATCAACTCCAGCGCTACACACATCACCTACCGGGAAATGAATAGGTATCCTATTTCATTTCAAAATGAAAAACACAAACGTGATGAAATTCAACCCCACATATCACTCAAAGTTAGTCATGTAATTTTTTATTTTCTCAGACATGTCTTCAACATGAGTACGGAATTGGGTGTTTAAACTCAAATTTCATTTTTTTTATTGAAAACATAGTTTACAAACATTAGGCAGTTACAAAGAGAACAGCAGTTCAAGCCTTTAGGTAAGCACTTGAAGTGCTTTTCAGGCAAACATACGAACAGTATCATACACCTAATCATTAACCTACAGAAATTAAAATACGCCTCCATATAACACAGGTACGGATACAGATATTAAAGTTGCACGCATATACACACTACGCCAGATCGGATTTTACAACAAATTAGGTTACAATACAGGAACTGTTCCAGGTAAGACACCAATACAATGTTTAATTAGATACAGTTGCACACAATATTATAGTTCAAGGCACTATGTCAGGTGAGACACTAACGAACGTTTTGTTCAGTAATGTACAGTTTCACAGCAGCCTTAAAATTCCGCCAGGCTGAGCAATGCCTTAACTTTATTGTGAGAGAAATCCACACTGTAGGAAGAGTGTATGCCAAGGATCGCTGGGTTATTGCCAGTTGCTGAAAACTAGGGACTGGATTACTGCTATTACGAGTTAAATAATTGTGTAGGAAAAAATGCAGATCTGTTATTCTTAAATTGTCAGTTTTTTAAACGGTGGATCGGCGTGATCCAAATATCACATTCCTGCGATAATTCGGACCATCTTTTTCTGCGACAGAAACAATTTATCCACATGGACACGGCATGCGCCGCCCCATACAATATTGCAGTAAATGATATAAGGGTAAATTAAATTGTAATACAAACCAAACAGTTTTTTTTCAGAAATAAAATATCAAAGTTTATAAAATACACCTATGGTTTTTGAAACTTTTGCACAAACTAGGTCAATGTGTTGCACAAATGGTCACACCCAGAAATTTGCCTTCCGCCTGAAAACGCAAGTGTTGGGTCTCAAACGAAACGTTTAGACCATCAACTGTATCATGAGACCTGTTAGTGAATCGAATTATGAAAGTTTTTTCAACGTTGATAGAGAGTCTGTTAGCACACATCCAGTTCCCTATTTTAGCCAGTTCATCCTTTGCTATTGTCAAAAGGTTTTAATAGTTCTTATCAGATACAGATAACGTAGTCTCGTTGGGGAATAGGGGAGGCTGAAGAAGATAAACATATTAAGATCGAACCAATTAAGACCCTATCCGAGTAGCGTCAAATATAATAACGTCAATCCTATTTGCCGTCAATTTAACCTTAGTCAATCGAATATTGCATCAAATTATACAATGTCAATTTATTTTGCATCAAAAAATTTAACATCTATCCTAAAAATGTAATTTTTTTAAGCTCAATCCTATATAACGTCAACTTTTTAAAGTTCAATCCTATTTAACGGCAACTTTTTTCAGCTCAATCCTATATAGCTAACGTCCATTTTTTTTAAGCTCCATCCTACACAACGTCCACATTAAATAACACCAACCTGAAACAATGTCAATTTTTCTGAGTTCCATCCTATATCACGTCTCCATCTTAAACCACACCAACCGAAAAGAACGTCAATTTTTTGTCCGCTTCATAGCCTCTGGTCCCCATCCATTTGATTCACCGCAGGTTTTTGTTTTTGCTTGCTAGCTAGCTAAGCATGTTAGGTTAGGTTAGGTTAGTGTGATGCCTGCGGTGAGCGTAATGGATGGGCACCAGAGGCCATGGAGCCACAATCCATGACAGACGCTCAAGTGCGCGACGAAAGCGGACAAAAAGTGGACGTTCTTTAAGGTTGGTGCTATTTAAGGTGGACGTTATATAGCATGGAGCTTAAAAAAGTTGAAATTCTTTTAGGTTGGTGTTATTTTACGTGGACTTTATTTATGATGGGGCTTAAAAAAATTGGTGTTATTTAGGATTGAGCCTAAAAAAGTTTACGTTATATAGGATTGAGCATAAAAAATGACGTTATACAGGATTGAAATTTAAAAAGTTTACGTTATATAGGATTGAGCTTAAGAAATGGAGACTAAATATGTTGAGCTTGATTAACTTGATCAAATGTATGGTTGATTCCGATGGATTTGTCGATAAACAAGGGTGAGTCTAAGAAATTGACATTATTTTAGGTTGGTGTTATTTAAGGTGGACGATTTTTGTCGTTTCGGCGAATAATATAGTAGTCAACTTACATGAGACGTTAGGTAAATCGTTTATATAAAACAAAAAGAGTAGAGAACCCAAGATAGAACCCTGCGGGATGCCTATGTTCATGGTTGAATATTGCGAATACGAACATTTCATTCTTCCACACTGTTTCCTGTCCTGCAAGTAACTACTGAGCCAGTCAAAGGACAATACCTTAAGTCCGTATTTATGTAATTTAGCTAACAGGATATCGTGATTAACAGTATCAAATGCTCTTTTTTAAATCAACAAATTGACTAATTTTTCATATATTTAAGAAGCTATACACAGACGCTGAGATTTAATTGCATCCAAAGTGGACTTTTCACGCTGAAAACCGAACTGTTTTGTAGAAATAAGAGAGTATTTGGTCATGAAGCCAACTATCCTATCACACAAACATCGTTCAAAAATGTTACAAAGAAAAGTAAGCACGGATATGGGTCTATAACATGAAACATCTGTCGAGTCTCCCCCTTTGAATATTGGGGTTATGCACGCTAATTTTGAACAATTTGGAAAAACTCCTGATGTAGAGGATTCATTCATTAGGTGAGTGATTGGTGAGCCAAGGCATGCCTCGTCATTTTTAGCAACCTCGCCGGTAGCAAGTTTTTATCATTCTTAGTATTTTTCATCCGGGAAGTTATCGTAACACTCGTGAGAGGATACAGCATGTATAAAAAACGTGTTTGGCAAGGAGACAGATACATGGGACAACGGAGATTCCAAACTAGCAGGTATACTTCTATCCAGATCTACTACCATATTGGCGAAAAATGTGTTGAAGTGTTCCGCAATTTCAAGCTCACCTGTCCCAGGATGACCCCCAATATCAATCGATTTAATGTCTCCACCACTTCAATGTTCATTTAGCACCTTTTTTATTGGAGGCCACTTTTTTTAAGGTCCTTTTGTACATCGATAAATACAGACCAATAATAATGACTCTTTGCCTTCCTCGGTAACTTCGTTAGAAAGTTCTTATATTTACTGTTCGTATCACCGGAAATCAACCCCAATTTATCCAGCTTAAAATACCTGGATTTAGTTCTAATTGAATTCAACAACCCTGCGGTCAACCATGGTTTCTGCAATCTTTTGACGGAAACGTATTTTGTTTTAAGAGGAAAGGATTCGTAATATCGGGAGTTTATCTTGTTGAAGAAGGCTCCAGTGTTAGTATTGATATCCATTGTCTCAGGCTGATCCCAACTAGCACCAGAAATGAGGCTCATAAAGGTATTCATATTTTCAGTCATCTGGGACCGAAAAATGAGTTTAATTTTTTTATTTAGGTTTATCCCAACGTCCTCCAACATGCCCGTGTTAGCTCTAGTTTCGCGTCCGGTGACTATGGCAGTGAGTCCAACTATCGTCCCATTTATACTCCCAACAAGTTATTCCATGAGATGATCCACTTCAGATTGAACGAGCTTTTTGATCGTTCATGATGTTATGTTTGATGTGCCGAGCGGTTTTCGTTGAAAGCAATAATAATCTTAGTCATTCTCTGTCTCGTATCCAACCTGCTTCAATCATTCGTGATAAAACTAAGCGTTTGTGCATTCCTTGACCTGCGTAAAGCATTTGGCACAATTGATAAAGATATCATGTTAACAAAGTTACAGCTATTGGGGTTCGTGGATACGCTTGCCCTCTGGTTGATAGTTATTTGTTCATAGAGATAAGGATGTACTTTGCAACGACAAAAAAATAACGTGTTGCCAATGACAGTTATTGTTATTCAAGGATTAGTCTTGGGCCTCTTTCAATTTAATTTCTATCAATGATGTATCGCAAGTTGAACTGCGAAGTGTTTTATTTGCTGATGCTGCGGTATTTCATGCATAATCTGATAACTTTGACCAAGCTGTTATTTTTATTGACTCTTTGCTTTTAGATCGTTCAACATGGTTTGCAGGTAACAGACTCATTGCTATTGAAATAAAAATACTTGTTACTCCTCGACACCGCCCGGACAGCCAAATTTTAGTGCAATGGTAAGGTAATAGAATGGGTATCACGTATTTCTGCTTGATTCAATACGATAAGCTTAACTTAGGGCTTCATAATATCAGACCAGTCAGAAGTTGAGTGAGGTGGAGGGTTTTTAAATTCTGAGGTGAACCATCTATTCCACTGATGTTTTGTTATCATTATATTATTATTTTGCATAATCTCATTTGATGCAAGTAATTATTATATGCAACGAAAAAGGTATTCAAAATTATAATATTTAATTTGACGATGTGTACAATTTTTTCATGATAAAATATTTTCGTTTATCTTTGTATCATCGGTATGAGGTTTTTACCAGGTTTTTTGAGACGTTCGTCCCCAAACATAGTTTACCAATTTATGTCAAAAATTAATTCTTTTTCTAATTTTTTATTTAAGCCATGTTTTGACTATGCTTTCATAGTTAAATTCAATAAGTTTATTGCTCACGCTTTATCTGCCATTTTTAGATAATCTTCTCCTCTGTTGTCATCTTTAACTTGCTCCATAAGCCTTTTCAAACTTTTAGTTGTCACAAAATGTGTTATCAAGGCAATACACTGATGTATTAGGTGACATGTAATAAAACTGCAGTATTTTACACAAAATTACCAAATTAAATTACCTCCGCTATTCAGACATCATTCTATCTCTACACATCCCGCTCCACCCTACCGCCATCTTCAACCCCTTCCATCATCCCCTCTTCTCCTATACTGCTCTGAGCAATTTCGAAAAGCACTTTATTGCAGCCCTTAAACGTCGTTTTTCCAGTCCCTTTATTATTGAGGCCGTGTATGATATTACAAGATTACCCCCTAATATTGATGATGGCCCCAGCACAATAACACTCTTATTTGCAATCTTTCCCGCTGCCGTTCATGCTGATGCCTTGCTGCTACTGCTACACTAATATTTCAGCTATTAGTCTTAATGTTGGAGCTGCTGTTATTGCATGGCTCTTGTGTTGATGCATGATACCTTCTACCGTATGGTATCATTGGTAAAAATCGCCACTCTGATATTTTACGACTTTAAAAGTTCGAGTATATTGCGGTGTAGCTCGTTAAATAGGCTATTGAACATAGGCCTTATTTAGGGGCCTAAGGCTTTGCAAAATGAAGAGGCAGCGTTAAACATTTCAGTAATTAAATCATCGACGGCAGGACGCGTGATTCAGGCTTTAAGGGAAGGCTTCTCTTGGAATACACGAGAAACTGCTTCACTAGTTGCTTTATTATTTACGGAGAAATTGTATGCTTGGTGCTTTCATCAAGTGGATGGCAATATAGTAAAGAAATAGGACTATGCTGTAGCTCCTGAACATACAAGTAGTACCTGTATTGTTATAGTTATCTGAGAGAACGGAGTTATAACTCTCTGGTTGTTTTTGTGTGTTATAAGAAAAATATCTCAGAAGAAACAACAGTGAATTCAATGTTTTAACTGTTGTTCCAACTACATGGTTAAGTTGTTATTGTAATAAAAGATGCTGTCATTTTTTGTGAAATGAGCGAGTACTCCAATCGTTCATTGTTTTTAGCTCAATTTGTCCCAAAGCAACACAAATTCTCAGCTTAAAAATACGAAACAAGTGCGCGCTTCACTTTTCCGATGAGTGTTGTCTCTTTAAATTTATTCACACCTACGTGCTCTTAAGTTACTGCTGAGCAATGATGTGGCAAAAATGCTAACTGCTTATTCCGCGCATACGATTGGCCGTTGAGTGTGTTTACATTTCAATAGTGGCCGCATATGCTGATGCTGATTGGCCACTGTCATATGCCGTAGGCGGTGGAGTCTGGAACGGTGGAAGTACGAAAAACTAGAACATTTATTCATGTATAAGATGAGAACATACCATATAAAACAAACCCACATATATGTTAAATAGCTTTTCGGACAAGCGAGATCATGTGTGAAAAATATAATCTACAGATGCAAGTATATTCACGTACCCAAATTTTTGTTTTGAAGTGAAACTTTTTTCAAACATTTTGAATGGTTTAGGTTGGTAAATAAGTTGAACAGTTTGGTATTACTATTTTAGAGTTTATAAGTAAAACTCAGTTTCTTTTCCATCGCCAAATTCATAAAAGTACCATTCCAAACAAAGGAAAAGTTAACAAAATACACTAGTGACTGACAACTGTAATAATTTGCTTGCTTATGAAATAGCTACGTTCAGAAAACTTTACGGGAACTGCCCTCTGGAGCACAACCAATGAATAAAGCAGAATTATTCACTCCGTAATTGGGATACATGTTCCAGCCCTGAACTGCCAAAAAACATGTCACCAACAATGGAATGGTGTTACCCTTAGACTTTAGCAGTCTAGTTTCGGAATTGATTAAAGCGTGTCTGTTTTTATATCAAATTTCAAACACTGATAAGTAACACATCAATTTCATCATGTGATGAAGTAAGTAACTATACCCGCCTTAAATGGAACCGTAAGAACTTTCAGAATATTAGTCATTTGATTTTTGGCCTCTGTGCATCACAATATTCAAATTTTAAGAATAGATCGTGGAATGGGAGAGACACACAACAAAATATTACTGTACACGGTAAATCTTTTCTGACACAATATTCATTTCCGGTGCATTTTTTGATCAAACTGTTCTTGGAAACAAGTATGCTATAGCAGCAGATTTCCAATTCCGAATTAGCAACAGTTTCCATTCCCAGAGATGAACATTACCGAAGATTACCCTCATAGCAGACTGAGCGCCAGTCGGCATGCATGTATCCGAAACAATAGTCCTTACACACACGCACTGAGAGGCCTTTGAGTCGTGTACTTGGCTCCAATAGGCATAGATGATAGGCTGTTCTTGTTAAAGCCAGATATTGTTAACGGAGTTGATCTGGCAACACGCTCCATGTTACTTAAGGGCCAACGGGCTTTATTAGACAGTTGTTAACATGGAAGGGGATGCCTTCCAACGGCCTCCTTCCTACACCTGCCTTGCCAACACCGACACTGGCTCGGAACATCTCCAGGACGACTATTCCCTACTTAATTGTGCCAGAATTGGAAGCCTTTCGAGGGAGGAAGATGGATACATGAGTAACTCCATGAGATGTAAAGGACGTGAGGAGTTCGTTACCGCTCGGCCTGCAGGTGTAGGATGTAGTTAGCAATCCCCTCGAGGATAGTTAGGACTCCCTTCAATTATTTTGAATGTGCAAATGCGCAAACAAATAATACAACGGGAGATCTTCATAAAAGACGACCGACCCTAAGAGGCTATGCAAGTTCAGCTGCAGAAGGTAGGGAGGAAAGGCCATAATTCTCTCTGGTGAGGTGTTATTCATTAAGACAGGCAACTCGAGCGTGTTTTGTTCTGAGATACTAGAGGAGTAACAGATCTCAATTCTGGCAACATTGACGCCTCAAGCGGGCTAGAAACAGCGATTGCTTAACAAATAACTACGGCCCGTTAGTAACTGAAGGATTGTTCTCTGTTTTTTCTAGTCGGTGTAATAAATAGTGACAACTAATATAAGGTAAACAGAAATGAAGGGGTAAAGGGACACACAGATTGTATCAAAAATTAATTAATAAACACGTACATAAAATTAAATATATAATCGAATGGACCTGACGAGTTCCAATTTATATATTCAAGCAGCATAATATTAATTTTATAATCGATTTCTTCTCCCCCCTTTCACTAACGTTATATAAACCATTAAACATAGGTCATGAAGTATATTTGATAGGGTCAGGCGCGCTGTCAATGCATCTTCTCCACAGGTGCGATGCTTATGCGTCACACAGTTCATTGATCACGAGGCAAACTGGGACTCATGCAGACTCATGAGTCCCGCTGCACACACCGTGCAGTAGGGATTACACGAGCGGTCCACACACCGTGCAGTAGGGATTACACGAGCGGTCCACACACCGTGCAGTAGGGATTACACGAGCGGTCCACACACCGTGCAGTAGGGATTACACGAGCGGTCCACACACCGTGCAGTAGGGATTGCA
>SDVV010038011.1:0-10777 GCA_016164225.1 Gammarus roeselii
ATTGAGGGAACACAAATGGCGGGAGGCGTTTGCGACTGGTATTGAGGGAACACAAGTGGCGGGAGGCGTTTGCGACTGGTATTGAGGGAACACAAGTGGCGGGAGGCGTTTGCGACTGGTATTGAGAGAACACAAGTGGCGGGAGGTGTTTGCGACTGATATTGAGGGAACACAAGTGGTAAGAGGCGTTTGAGACTGGTATTGAGAGAACACAAGTGGTAGGAGGCGTTTGAGACTGGTATTGAGGGAACACAAGTGGTAGGAGGCGTTTGAGACTGGTATTGAGGGAACACATGTGGTAAGAGGCGTTTGAGACTGGTATTGAGGGAACACGAGTGTGGAAGAGGCCGTGCACAAAATCTGTCGAGCAACAGGAGAGCGCAGGATAGTATGGCTTAAATTGAACACCATCAGAGTGACCTCTAAATAATTTTCTCAATTAATTAACTGCTGTAGGTAAAGTTTCTCATCAAACGGGTAGTTGAATTCTACAAAGACGCGAGTCGTTCTAGAAAGACCCTCTTTGGCGGCTTTGCTCTTTGAAGGAAAGTTCGATGATCGATACGGAGCTTATCAATGATGAAGGTGCGTATTGGAAGGAAATAACACGGCCCGAGAGGGAAATAATGCACAGATTTCGCAAGTTGCTCTCTGAAATAAGTACGGTAGCGAGCGAAAATTTGTTTATGATTTCAAACTAAGGGGAAACTTCTACGTTCATTTTCCGCTCTATGTTTTACCTCATCGGAAATTGGATTAATATTACATATTAAGAAGCTTTGTCCACACATAGTACCATAAGAAATTTCTTTATGAAGTTAAATTCCACTGGGGAAAGTCGTATTGGTTTTCCGGTTACAGACTAACCACAAACAAATTTATGCTCGGAGTGAGAACTCGCCCAAAAAATGCACATATAGAGGGTGTTTATATAAAGTTTCTAACAAATTAAACGTGCTATAAAATCAAAATCAAATTATATTTTAATCTTGAAATTTATGGTATAGATTGACATGTTTTAATGCGGCAAATTGTTAAATAATCAACTTCGAAATGGAACCCATTCTAATGAACGCAGGTCTGAACCCTTCGAATGAAACTTGACACGGCACTTCAGAATTTTTTACTTTCTTATTTCAATCACAACTTTGCTAAGCAGTTTCTTCAGAGATTCAATTTCCGTTGGCTTGCGTTCGTGGACGATGGATTTCATCTCTGATAAAAAAAATCAGTGTTCGAACGGGCTGAGGTCGCGGCTATGAGCGGGCCAAGGCTGGCTCGTTCCACGGCTGATTACTCACTCCAGAAATTTGTCCGATGAATACGAGACACAGCGAGCGGAAACCCCATCCTGCTAATAGAATTCCTTGACTTAACAGCTGGCTACTATTTTTTCTCAAGGAGATTGAGGTACTCCTCGGACTTAACCGCTACGTACGACATCTTCATACTCCACTATCTGTAGCACTCGGCCGTGCACGATTGCTGCCCATGCCGTCCATGAGGGAGCCTACGAGAGTCGTGCCGGCCGTCGCGAGATGGCCTGCTCGCGGTGGCGGTGTCGGAGCGTCGGGCGCCCTGGACGGAGTCAGCGTCCCGGGCTGTACGCCGCTGCTCGAAAGTCCCTCAACCCCCCCCTGTTCACGTCGCCGTCGATGGCGTCGGTGTGGACGCGGCCTGTGCGCTGCCCGGGCCATTGGCTCGCCGACAAAACACCAGACACCAGAGCTGCAACAATCACGCTGTTTTTCCCTAGGGGGAAGTGAACAACAGCCGGCGTTCCTTCCCGTCCTCCAAGCCGGTGACATTGAAGAACCTAACCCTGGTCTCAACGCATACCCATGTCCCACTTACAGGCGTCCTTACATACGCCGCACTGGCGCGATCCAGTGCAGATGTGGGACATGGACACACTACACAAAACAATGCTCTGGTGTCCCCAACAATAGAAACATACCGCACAAGTGGCGATGCAATGACTGCCACCCAACCCATAACATCAATACAGATATCAACAATAACACCATTGCCCCCGCACCAACACCCAACGCTCTCCACTTCTGGGGCGCTACTCTCCTGTGCGTCCGTCGGCCTCACTGACGGCGGCTCCTCTGCCCGGGGCATCACCTGTTCTGCCCGGATTCCACGACCCATACCCGCCCCGCCGCCGCCCCCACCTTCACACCCCGTGGTCTAACCACCACCCCCTGCTAAACCACAGCAACCCCAACCCAATACCAAACATCTGAATATATTACAAATGAACACAAACGTCATTGGTGGAAAACAAGCGAATTAAAACACTTCTTACACAAACATCACATCCACATCGCCCTACTCCAAGAAACTAAACTTAAACAACACTCCAAAACACCAAAGTTTCCTCTGGTTACACAACACTCCGCCACGACCGTCCTAACAACGACGGTGGTGGTGGTGGATTCATTACACTAGTACGTAGAAATCTCCACTTCACCAACACAACCGCCTTTACCATCGCACAACTTCCCCCTGACCACACTCTGGAACTTCAATCACTCACTATACATACTAATTCACAAAAAATAATACGATGTATTCAACATATACATCCCTCCACCCAGTTCATGTCCACCTCACTTTACGCCCCACCTAGACTACCTTAACACAACCACCAACACCTTCGCCCCAGGGGATTTCAACGCGCACGACCTCTCCTGGTTCGCCTCGCAGAGAGGTGACCGGAGGGGCAGTGTTCTCGTTGATCAGCTAGAGACACTTATCTCACTGAACAATGCAGACACACCCACTCGCAAACCGTTCAATCCCAATACACAACCGATTTCTCCCGATGTCCCATTCCGCTCCCCCAGCCTCGCGCTAAATTGTCAGTGGGCGGTCCGCCAGGACATGTCATCCGACCACCTCCAAATAGTCATTAACTACTAACTTCTATCCCCAATACACAACAAGCCCCCCTCACACTTTTCGTAACTACAAGAGAGCAGAATGGGACGAATACACAACATCGATTGAAATCACTCCACAAGACTTTGACATCACCCAAAACACATCAATCGACACAGTCACAAAACCCTTCAACATAGTACTCAACCAGGCAGACAGACGACACATACCCGCCGGGTTCGCCCGCGGCTTTAATCCAGCCTTTTCGGCAAATATTAAGCAGAACATTCAGTAGCGAAACCACTTCCGTAAATTACCCTCCACCAACGACTGAATCACTCGGATTCAAATCATTAACGCAAAAATAGATGCAAATATCCGGGAGCAACAGACGAACCTGTGGTGAGACGTGCTTGCAAACACTAACTTCCGAACCTCACCATCAAAATTATGGAAACTCGTTAGAAGTCTCAACAACACAAACACGAACCACATAGACACACATGAGGCAATCCTTCCACCCAACACCCAAATCATCGCATCAGAACAACAAGCAGACTACTCAACAAAACACTATGCAAATACTTGTCATCTACCACACCACCCAGACAACAGGAGGATGCTCAAACAGCTACATAGATTGCTGACTGATCCAAACATGGAAACTCCCTTCACACCAGCCATGACAATAGCCGCCATCCGCCAGACCAAAAACTCCTCAGCAGTGGACCCGGACGGCATATCATACATTCACCTTAAACATCTAGGGCCACACGCCATCGCGACCCTCACAGACATCTCTAACTTTTCCGTACTACACAATACAATACCAAACATCTGGAAACATACTAAAATCATCCCCATCTAGCAACCCAACAAAGTTCCTACAGATCCAGCCTCATACAGACCCATTTCCCTCTTCCCAAACCCCTCGAAAATCTCAGAGATTGGTTCTAAACAAAATTAATGCACACAGCCCACTCTCCCCTACGCAACACTGTTTCAGGGCTCAACACTCTACCACCACGCTCCTCACCAACCTCACCCAGACCATCCATGCCTGAACGAAAAGAAGCCAGCCAAACGAACCCTGGTATGAGCTATTGATATTAGTGAGGCCTTCGACACAGTTCCAAAACACGTCCTCATAAACAAAATACTCAACACTCACATCCATCCAAATTATAAGTGGCTTCCTAATTTCCTCTCCGGTAGACATGCGCACACTGTCTACAACAACAAGCCTTCGCGAATCCGCAACTTTCCCAATGGTGTCCCACAGGAATCCGTGCTATCCCTCTCCCTTTTCAATGCCTTTATGCACGACCTGCCCATACCAACAAAACCCAACACCCACATCAGCTCATACGCGGACGACCTCACAATAATTACACAACACCACAAACACGAGACCGCAGCTGCACACCTCCAGCGTATCTGAACTCCCTTGAAGTCTGGCTGCTGGACATAGTCTCTCACACTGTTGACTCCGGATAACAGTGAACATCGCATCCACCCCCATGTCACGCTCAGCAGCCCCCCCCCCATTCCCTACAGCCCTACTACAACCATCCTTGGAGTAACTTATGACACGGGGATGACATTTCAACCTCACATAGCCAACATTGGCACCAAAACCAGACACAGACTGAACGTGTCTCGGGTACTCACTACAACCTCCTACGGTCACTCCAGGGAATCAATTAAAACACTATACAAACAATTAATCAGGCCCGTTATCTCCTATGCAAACACAGCTTGGACCTCGGACCTTGCACCCACACATTAACTCCCTGCAAAAGATACAGAACACGGCCTTGCGCATCGCAACGGGCTGCACACAGACTACTCCCATTCCGCACTCGCATGAAGAAACCAAAGTCTTCCCTCTCAAGCATAACCTTGATATGAGAGGGACCCAATTCTTTAACAAGATCT
The DNA here is from genome assembly GCA_016164225.1 of Gammarus roeselii. Classification (NCBI taxonomy): domain Eukaryota; kingdom Metazoa; phylum Arthropoda; class Malacostraca; order Amphipoda; family Gammaridae; genus Gammarus; species Gammarus roeselii. The sequence goes on from SDVV010038011.1 coordinate 4,825, forward strand.
CAGACCTGGAACACCCCTGCCACAACCTTCTTGAACCTCGTCCAACCAACCGACACCTACATAACACACCGGCAACACACTTCGGTTCCCTTTATGCGACCATTCCTGAACCTACAGATAACACATCAATGCACAAACAGACTCACACACACACTTCACAGCTCCTGCATTAAATTAACACAGAGTCAACACGATCTTGCAGAGCCACCCTCCTGGGGTGGACGTGGAGGAGTTGGGGCTGCCCAGGGGTGACAGGGGCACCTGTCGAGGCTGCGGCGCGGGCGCCACACGGTCCTACAGACGTACCAGCATAGACAGAGAAATGTCCCTTCCGATCTCTGCTTGCGGTGCCAGGGTTCACCCAATTCGGTCGAGCACGTCATGACGTCGTGCCCAACCATCGCACCCAGCAGGCTCCACCATACCATAACATCACGTCAGTGCGCGATCTATGAGGGCGCCCGCGCGACTGCATCAACTACCTCAGGGGTGCAGGCCTAGTATAGGACCTGTCACCTACTGTACGCACGCGCACGCCCACCGGTGAGTTCCCAGGCCTCTGGTTTTGTGCTGGCCGTTGCTCCTCCATCGAAGGGGGAGTTGGGGTTGAGCAACAACCATTGCTGCCCATGCCATTACCTTTTCACCGCATTGTTTCAAGTCAGCTTACATAAATGGATTTTCACTTCACCAGTTTCCAGCGCTTTGTCGGTTAACCTGGGGTTCTTTCTGGAAACCATTTTTCTTCTGTAAATATATTATGAAGGTCGACGATGTTGGCCTAAACTGAACAGGGAACAAGTTCGCCGTGCAGTTGCAAGCGTCATGCTAAGGGTTCAAATCTACGTTAATAGGAATAGATCCCATTGCGATGCGGATTTTTTTTTTCACTTGATACATTAAAACATGTCAAGTCCACACTTTATCAATCCATTTCATTTTCTATGTTGTAAATTACATATAATGTCGATTTGATAGTGTTCAACTTGATATAAACCAAGTAAACACCCTGCACAAGTTGAAAATTGATTCAGACATTACTCATGACAAATTGCTCAGTATCTGTGCATCGGCATATTGGCAAAATTTTACTGCCCATACAGATACCAGACACTCAGGAAAAGACCGATGCTACCGATACAGATACTATCGGCACATCCATGAAGATGGTATGGTATTAAAAGACGAACAAGTGTGTTGCAACAAAATGGCAAAATAAGTTTTTCATCAATTACATTCTATCTCATTTGTTAGAGACACGAGTCTGAAAAGGAAGTCCATTAACTTGTTGAGTATGTGCGAAATATGCATTGAAAAATATTCCGATTCCCCCACTTCAGGTCGAGCTCGAGTTTCAAACAAGCCAACTGTTTATGATACTGGAGTTATGAACCTAAGTCCGAACCAACGTGTGAGACCAGACGCTTGTTTCTCAAGAACAGAGTCCTTAATACTCTAATGATGTCGAGGCTAAGGAAAACTGACTTTCCACCTCCCCACAGGTTTTCCCTTTTTCCCCCCCGCGGAGTCGCCTAGCCTTGGGAGTGCCAGTCCCCTCTACGAAGGGCCGCCACTCCCCTTCCCACCTCCTGCCCTGTACGCCCCCCTCGCTCCGCCCCCATACAGCGAGGCTGCCCGTCCCTCCTACGGCAATGCCCCACGTGGGGAGCTGGGGATTACTGGTGAGCAATGGGAGGAAACAAGGGGAACGATTGTAACTCTTGATTCCATGCATAAGTCTCCTGGCAACACAGAGGCTAGAACAAGGAGACTTAAGAGTGTTTTGACCGAAGGTTTTAGTGGAAGAGTAGACAAGATTTTGTTGTCGAAGCTCAGAAATAAAAAGTCCATTACTAGTAGGGAAACGTTTTTTGCATGATTGCAAGATTTTTAAGGATCTATACAGCACAGATACAGACACTAGGCCGAAATCCCCAGCATGGGGGGTGGCCGACGGCAAGGCGTACCTCACACTCTCATACACTCACACTCGCACACCTTAGTCTTTTGAGCCAAAGGGTCCGGCCGGGAACCGCGCAACACACCCCTCGGGTCATGAGTGCGGTTTGAGGTAAGTGTCGGCAGCAGGGCCCGACAGTGTGACTGGTTTACCCCTGCTGCGTCATGATGCCCGCCCCCCCCATCCTCCCTCCCCCGCTCACGATCATCACGTCTCTCAACGATGTGCCCAGTGCGGTAACGCACATCAGGGCAGCGTCAAAACTCATCCGTTCACAATCATTCTCCACTCACGCCTATCCAGTGCACGCTCTCTCGCTACCTCCACACTCAAGTCTTTCCTTCCTAACGCCTGCTTCACACCATCCATCCACCCAAACTTCGGTCTCCCTCTAGGCCTAACGTTCACTCGCCGCTGCCTTCCACACCCTTTTCACCAATCACTGCTCATCCATCCTCACCACGTGCCCGAACCATCTCAGAACACGCGAATCAACTCTGTCCTCTAACTTCTTCACTTAAGAGGTTTAAGTGACTTGAGGATCTAAGAGATTTTATTCTGAAGATATTATGGTTTAGAAAGTTTTGATTCATACAAATTAGGGCAAGAATTAAACGTGTAGGCTTCCAATGAATTTGATTTTTTCATCTCTGTGTGTGTTAACTTGATTGCATTATCATTGCAGCAGTAGAAACGGAAATCAAAATGATAATTTTCTTGACTATATTTCAAGATTTTCTTTTTAGTCAGTTATGAAATTCATATATACGTGTTCTCTCCAATGCCGTGCATGGTTACTTGCGGATATCAGTACAGTCAGGCTGCATATTAATCACTGCTTAGAGTATTCTCACCAGTCTCCCGACACTCGAATCCTCACCTCCCCTACTGTACTGGACTAGGTCTGTGATAGTACACCCTAAACCTATCTTTCCCTACTCGCCCAAGACGACGTCTGTACGAAAACACCCACCCTCGCCTCCATTACTCGCACAGGACGAGGTCGGTACCAGTACATTCTAACCCTCACCCCACTTACACGTACAGGACGAGGTCTGTACGAGTACTACGATCGCCGTCACCCGAACGCCTACTACGACCGTTACTTCCCTCCACCTTCTGCTGCTGACGATACGAGCAGCAGTGACACCACCAGCCTGCTTTCCTACCGCCTGCACAGGTAACAGTGACACCACCAGCCTGCTCTCCTTCCCCCTGCACAGGTAAAAGTGACACCACCAGCCAGCTGTCCTACCGCCTGCACAGGTAACAGTGACACCACCAGCCTGCTCTCCTTCCCCCTGCACAGGTAAAAGTGACACCACCAGCCAGCTGTCCTACCGCCTGCACAGGTAACAGTGACACCACCAGCCTGCTCTCCTTCCCCCTGCACAGGTAAAAGTGACACCACCAGCCAGCTGTCCTACCGCCTGCACAGGTAACAGTGACACCACCAGCCTGCTCTCCTTCCCCCTGCACAGGTAAAAGTGACACCACCAGCCAGCTGTCCTACCGCCTGCACAGGTAACAGTGACACCACCAGCCTGCTCTCCTTCCCCCTGCACAGGTAAAAGTGACACCACCAGCCAGCTGTCCTACCGCCTGCACAGGTAACAGTGACACCACCAGCCTGCTCTCCTACCGCCTGCACAGGTAGCAGTGACACCACCAGCCTGCTGTCCTACCGCCTGCACAGGTAACAGTGACACCATCAGCCTGCTGTCCTACCGCCTGCACAGGTAGTAGTTACACCACCAGCCTGCTCTCCTACCGCCTGCACAGGTAACAGTGACACCAGCAGCCTGCTGTCCTACCGCTAGCACAGGTAACGGTGACACCACCAGCCTGTTCTCCTACCGCCTGCACAGGTAACAGTAACACCACCAGCTTGCTCTCCTACCGCCTGGACAGGTAACAGTGACACCACCAGCCTGCTGTCCTACCGCCTGCACAGGTAACTGTGACACCACCAGCCTGCTTTCCTTCCGCCTGCACAGGAAACAGTGACACTACCAGCCTGCTTTATTAGCGCCTGCACAGGTCACAGTGACACCACCAGCCTGCTCCCCTACCGCCTGCTCAGGTGACAGTGATACCACCAGCCTGCTCTCCTGCCGCCTAAACAGGTGACTGATACCACCAGCCTGCTTTCCTACCGCCTGCACAGGTAACAGTGACACAACCAGCCTGTTTTCCTACCGCCTATCCAGGTAACAGTGGCACCACAAGCCTGGTCTATTACCGCCTGCACAGATAACAGTGATACCACCAGCCTGCTCTCCTACCGCCTGCACAGGTAACAGTGACACCACCAGCCTGCTGTCCTACCGCCTGCACAGGTAACGGTAACACCACCAGCCTGCTCTCCTACCGCCTGGACAGGTAACAGTGACACCACCAGCCTGCTTTATTACCGCCTGCACAAGTAACAGTGACACCACCAGCCTGCTGTCCTACCGCCTGCACAGGTAACATTGACACCACTAGCCTCCTCTCCTACCGCCTGCACAGGTAACTGACACCACCAACCTGCTCTCCTTCCGCCTGCACAGGTAACGGTGACACCACCAACCTGCTGTCCTACCGCCAGCACAGGTAGCAATCACACCACCAGCCTGCTGTCCTACCACCTGCACAGGTAACAGTGACACCATCAGCCTGCTCTCCTACCGCCTGAACAGGTCACAGTGACACCACCAACCTGCTGTCCAACAACCTGCACAGGTAACCGACACCACCAGCCTGCTGTCCTCCCGCCTGCACAGGTAGCAATAACACCACCAGCCTGCTGTCTTACCGCCTGCACCGGTAACAGTGACACCACCAACCTGCTGTCCAACCACCTTCACAGGTAACTGACACCACCATCCTGCTGTCCTACCGCCTGCACAGGTAACAGTGACACCACTCGCCTCCTACCGCCTGCGTAAGTAACAACGACACCACTAGCCAGCTGTCCTACCGCCTGCACAGGAAACAGTGATGCCACCAGCCCATGTCCTACCGCCTACACAGGTAACTGACACCTCCTGCATGCCATTCTACCGCCTCTGCAGGTAACAGTGACACCACCAGTCTGCTGTCCTACGGACTGTACAGGTAACTGACACCACCAGCCTGCTGTCCTTCCGCTTTCAGAGGTAACAGAGACAAGTGTTCCGGTGTCCATAATAGAAATATACCAAATGGGTTGCAATGCATTAATTACCACCCAACACAAAACATTGATACAGACCTTTACAATAGCAACCTCCCTCCCGCACCAACACCAGGCACCTTTCCCTCCCTTGGGTGGCTCCTCTCCTATGCGTCAGGCGGTCTCGCCGGCTTCAGCGGCAGCTCCTGGCAGCTCTTTAGGCAGCGCAACACTTGTCACCACGAGTTCCTCGCTTTATAACCGCCCCGCCCCTACCAAAGCCAGTCACTCCCTGCATCACCAAATCAACACTAAACTGATACCGGACGCTTGAATATATTACAAATGAGCCCAAACAGCTTTGGTCAAATTAGGACACCAAAGATTCCTGGTTACACAACACTCCGCCAATCATCCCAACTACTACGGCGATGGACCTAATTCCCGCGTACATAAAAATCTTCACGAACACAACTGCACTCACTCGCGCGTAACTCCCACTGGACAACACATTAGAGGTGCAGTCGGTAGTCATCTAAATCCAATTTGAAAAATCGGTGCAATCTGTTCAGCGTATACATCCCTCCTTGCAGCTCATGTCAACCACAGTGCACACACCACTTACACTTCCTCATCACCACCACCACTTAGACTACCCATCGCAACCAATTACACTTTCTCATCACCACCAGGTGAACTACTCATACGCACTCCACAAAAACGCACTCCACAAAAACGCACTCCACAAAAACGCACTCCACAAAAACGCACTCCACAAAAACGCACTCCACAAAAACGCACTCCACAAAAACGCACTCCACAAAAACGCACTCCACAAAAACGCACTCCACAAAAAC